>BEHA01001566.1:747777-766355 GCA_002897215.1 Eschscholzia californica subsp. californica
TTTACCCCTTCGATGGGAAACCAGGATTAGTTAATGAGGGAATGGCCTTTGTCAGGTTGATTTGTAAGGGAGCATTTAATTCCCAGCCATGATTTGACCTTAATGTCACCCTCCATCTCTCTAAATCTTCACTCCATCTCTCTAAATCCCGGGAAATCATCTATTTTTCTTCTTTCTCTCTGTAAAATCCTTCTCAAAACAGCTTCATCCCTCTCCATTTTTTTTCCAAATTTCAAATTTTTGCCGAAATTTGAAACTAAAATTTCGTATCCCGCCCATAAGTTCGAAACAATTCATTTTCCACCTTATTTATACATTAGATGAAGTTAATTATCTTACCCAAAACCATTGACTTCAATGCTTAACAAAAACCATTATCTTCCTTTCTCTTCAATGCTATCCTAAATAGTTCACCAGATGGTTTCTGATTTACTAACCATTAATGCTATTTAAGATCCACCAAACCAAATAAATCCTCACAGGTATTTTGTTTCTGATTTTTCAACTGCATAATGGATAGTATTGCACAATTTTCCACCTCTTCAAACACAGTATCATTCACGTAAGTAGCTCGTTTGATATTTTTAATGTTATTTCTTCATCACTGATGTAACTGTTTTCGGATTATTTTTATCTTTTCTATTTTTTTGATTCTTATAACTTGATGAGTTCCCTATGCATTTAGGTGGGTAAATTGTTCAGTTTCCTCTAAAGTAGTAACTTCCCTAAGCATTTATTTGGTTGAACTTTTCCTGTTCCCTAATAACTTGGTAAATTCCTTAAGCATGTATGTGGGTTAATTTTTCAGTTTCCTCTAAACTAGTAAGTTTCCTGAGCTTTTCTGTGTGCATTTTCCAGTTTCCTAATAACTTTGTAAGTTCTCTAAGCATATATGTTGGTAAATTTTCCAGTTTGCTTTAAAGTAGTATGTTTCCTAACATTTTATGTGGGTGCATTTTCTCGTTTTCCAATAACTTGGTTGGTGAAATGTCCAGTTTCTTAAGCAATTATGTAGGAGAATTGTCCGATTTCCTCTACACTAGTAAGTTCCCTAAGCCTTTGTGGGTGCATTATCCAGTTTCCTCCAAAGTCGTAAGATGTCCAGTCCCATGTATATGGGTAAATTCACAAGTTTTCTCTAAAGCAGAAAGTTTCCTAAGCTCTTATGTGTGTGCAATATCCAGTTTCCTAATAACTTGGTAAGTTCCCTAAGCATGTATATGGGTAAACTCAAAAGTTCCCTCTAAAGTATGTATCTAGGTAAATTGTCCAGTATCTTGTAAAGTAGTTAGTTCTGTAACCGACTTAACTATTTTTGTTGATGCGTACATTATTATGTTGTTAATAAACTATCAGGTTTTCACTAAATTAACTTGTTTCCTGCTCACTTATGTAACTTTTTCGTACTCTAATATTTTTTGTGTTTTCCATGTTTCAGTCAAATGCTTTTGAATGTTCAATACACCCCTCCTCTCTGGTGAATCAATCCTTATGATACTTTGTTTAGTTTTTTTCCTTTTCTTTTTAAAATGACAAACTCTTAAGATGATTACTTGAACTAATCAGTGTGGACCGCGAATTTGTCTCTTCCACCTTGGCTTCTGTAGCAGTAGAACATGATGAAATTGTTCAACATGAAATACATCGGTACACTCCCTAACTTCATAGCAATTTATATACTTTACTGGTAAATCGTACAGTTTTCACTAAACTTCCAAATTTCCTAAGAGTCTATGTGCTTGAATTTATTTACCTTAGGCGAAAACTGTCCAGTTTCTTATAAACTACTAAGTTTCCTGATCACATATGTAAATGTTTTCGTGTTGTTATTGATTTTTTCTGTTTTCCATGTTTCAGTCAAACGCTTTTGAATGTTGAATCAACCCGTCCTCTCTGGTGAATCAATGTTTATATGACTTTGTTTAGTACTTCCCTTTTGCTTTTTCTAATGATTACATAAGCTTTGTTTACTTGAACTACTCAGTGTGGAGCGCGACTTTTTCTGTCCCACCTCTGCTTCTGTATCTGTTGCACAGGATGGAGTTTTCCAACAGGAAATACATCGGTAAATTTTCCAGTTTCTCATAATCAATTAAGTTCCCTAAGCATGTATATGGGTAAATTTTCCGCAAACTAGTAAGTTTCCTAATCACTTCTTAAGTTTTCTAAGTCTGAATTTTGGGGATTTGTCCAGTTTCCTAAAATATAAGAATTTCCCTAACTTAGATTGTGCTACTTAGTTTGTGGATACATTTTAAACTCCAAAGTTCCCTAAGGATGTATGTGGGGTACATTCTCCAGTAACTTATAAACTCGTAAGATCCCGAAGCATGATTCGTACATTATATTGTTCCTAGTAAACTATATAGTTTCCCAAACACTAGCTTGTGTCTTGTAGTTCTACAGTTTTTCTGAAAACTAGTAAGTTTCCAAATAACTTCTTAAGTTCCCTAAGTCTGAATTTTGGGGAATTGTCCAGTTTCCTACAATATAATAATTTTCCTAACTTAGTTTGTGGGTACATTTAAAACTTGAAAGTTCCCTAAGGATGTATGTGGGGTACATTCTCCAGTATCATATAAACTCGTAAGATCCCGAAGCATGTTAGTTTCAACTAAGGAATAATATAGTTAATTAATGCTCCAAAATTTGTGCTCACCTTTCCCCTTGTTGGGGGCATTCAACATCTTTAATGAATGGGATTTTTTGTCAATTTTATTCCTTCCGCACTTCATCTTTATCATCTTTTCTGCCAGGATTCGTGCCAATTCTTTTGCATTGTAGTTACATCTGTTTGCCAGGTCCATGTCCTGATATAAGGAGTTGAAGTGCGTCCATTCGTTATCCTCAAAATCATACACCAACAAAGTCCAGTGATGGCCCTCGAAAGAGTCATCTCTGTATTGTGTATTAAGTGGAACGCACAACTTGCTCGTATGATCTTTGATTAAGTGTTTTTCCATCCTTTTATCTAAATTCACTTCGATTGTCTTCTCACTGCGCTTCTGCCTTATCAATGTCTGCAATTGTGTCATGTAAGTTTACTAGTCAATTCACAAATCCTATTCAAATCAATTATAGTAATGTTTAGGAATCTTACAAATAGCAATGATGATAGGAACAACACTTCATGGTTGATGTTGGTAGATGAGAACATTAAGTGGTCTGCAAACCAATCAATTATCTGGGAGTCACACCCTCTGTTCATCATCAGTTCATCTACATCTTTTGCTCTTAGGCAGTGTTGCTGGTCCTTGTTCCAGACATCCAGGCTGTATAAAACAATGTAGAACGCATCAACCACAGGATAATTTACCAGAAACTATCTTGTTTCTTGACCACATACTTGTTTACATTTAACCTACATGTGTACCAGACACAGACTAATTTTCTGCTGGCCAAACTTATAACCAACCAAAAAATTCTAGAGAGAATAGATTATACCTTGTCCATCCATTCTTCATGAATTCTTCCATCAGAGTTTTTTCAGTTTCTTGCACATAAGGCCATAATCCCCCTTTTCTCCAGTCACTCAATTTGACATGGGATTCTTTCTTTAGGTTAATCATCTCCAAGTCAATGACCTGTACTTCACTGCCACCTGCTTTTTCTGTTTTTCTCCTCACCCTTGGATTACTTTTAATCCTTTTTACAAGTGATGTTGGGACCGGGGATGACCCTTTGTTCCCTTTTTTGGAAGCTACTCTTTTGGGAGGACTGACATGTGGTGATTCAAATTGTCTCATGTCTGCAGACAGTTTTGACACTGATTCTCTTCCAATTTCAGCAATATTTTTGAATTTATTGTTCCCTGGTGTACTCTCTTCAGCTTCCTTAACCAGCATGGAAGACTTTTTGGGAGGAGTCCACTCAATTATTTGAGTCCCGAGATCTATGTTGAGATCAAAATTAGGTTAGTCGTCTATTTCATCCAACCTCCTCCTTACATTATTATCTATAAACAAAATAAAGTTCGTAAGTTCCCAAAGTCAGAATGTGGGAACATTGTCCAGTTTGCTTTAAACTAGTAAGTTCCCTAGGCATAGATGTTGGTGAATTTTTCAGTTTACCTAAAACTTCGTAAGTTCCTTAAGTATGAATGTCGGTAAATTTTCCAGTTTCCTATAAACTATTAAGTTCCTAAGAATGTATGTGGGTACCTACCTCTTCCTTTTAACAGATCATTTTCCAGTGTCTCTGCAACCCACCCTCCTTCCTGACATGACAAATTCACTTCTACCTCCTCTTGATCATCTTTATAAATTGTAGACAAGAAGAATAATTTGAAACTTTAATTTGAGGACCATTTATTAAATTATTGAATTTAATTTTGAAGGAAAATAATCGTTTGCCTTGGTTTTGCTGAGCATCTCCCTCGACCTTTGCTTTTTTATTATTGTTTTCCTCGCTCTCCTCGCTTTTCTCGCTTTCCTCTCTTTCCTCGCTCTCCTTGCTTTCCTCGCTTTCCTCGCTTTCTTCTCTTTCCTCGCTTTTCTCTCTTTCCTCGCTTTCCTCGCTTTCGTCCTTGTCATTGCTATTGTCTGATATAACCTCAGTGTAAACAACACGAAGTTTTTTTCCAGACATTGAATAACTTACTATGAATGTATAAATTAACTATATATCACAAAAATAATAGTTTGCCTGGGTTATTCTCAGCATCTCCCTCGCTATCCTCGATTTCCTCTCTTTCCTCGCTATCCTCGCTTTGCTCGCTTTCCTCGTTGTCATCACTACTGTCTGATATAACTTCAGTGTAAACAACACTAAGTCATTGCCCAGACATATAATAATTTTCTAAGAATTTATAAATTTACTAAGTATTATCAAAATTCTGTTTATCAGAATTTCAATACCTTAAAAACCTTGTGCATTAATACTTAAAACTTGCAAATTGTTTACTACTTTTTGAATAAAAACATAAATATTTAAAACATTGAAACATTTGAAATTAGTGTTTGCCTTTTTTCGCACCCTTGGTTTGACCTTTGCCTGTGCCCTTGGTTTGACCTTTGATTGTACCCTTTCTTGCAACCTTTTTTGGTCCAACCTCAACCTCCTCTTCCTCACTCTCTTCCTCTTCTTCTTCCTTTTTGTCTTTCGACTCTTCTTCCTCACTGTCCTCATCATCTTCTTCCTCACCCTCATCTTGTTCAGCATCTACTTCCTCATCTTCTTCTTCCTCCTCCGTATCTTCTTCTTCACTCTCGGTTTTTTCTTCATTGCTCTCTTTAGCATTAAGCTTATCTTTCTTCTCCTTTTTTTTTGTCCCTTTCTCGAAACTTGCTTTTCTAAAACCTCCTTTCTTGAAATTTTCTTTCCTGCAATCTCCTTTCCTGAAACCTCCTTACTATGTTTACCCTTTACCTTTTCTTGCTTCTCTATTTTTTTTTCTCCATTTCCCTTTCTTTTTTTCTTCTGACCCGTCTGTTGTTGTACCGGTTCTTTCTTTGCAGGCACTAAACTGCTCTCTTCTGCAGGCATGAAATTGCTCTCCTCTAGTCCAATGTCCTTGTTTTCTTGAACCATTCCCTCAGCCAGTAGTTGAGAATAAGCTTTGTATGCTTCGTCCCTCTCAACAACAACTTCTGCCAGTTCTTTCCTAAGCTCTTCATTTTCCAGCTTAAGTTTATCTATTTCTGTCTTGAGCCGGGCAGTTGTTTCCTTCTGTTGTTCAAGCAGGAGAAGCATCTCACTTTCGTCGCCCCTAGTTTCTGTTGTCTGCAACATCTTTGCTTCTTCTTCGCTTAGAGGGATAACATATTCTTCGCTCACCAGAAAGAGAAAACAAGTCAGTTAGTTTCCATTAAACCAAAGAATGTTTAATAAATCAGCAAGATTACCAAGAATCAATAATTTTAGCAGAAACAAGTCAGTTTTCTAGAAACCAAAAATCTTTCCATTATCTAAATGGCATGTTATACCTGTTCTTCCGTCAAACTTTCTAGCTTTTCAACAAAGGTTTCCTCTATTTTGCTAAGTGACCACCTTAAAATCCTTGGTATTTCTTCTTTGTATTTCTTCTTTGTATTTCTCCTCTCTTTCGTAACATGTAGTATGCTCGCAGAACCAGAGCTTTAAATAACACAAACAAATTTCTGTATATTGAGTAAGGAACTTCAATGGTAAGTTATAATTCAAAGAAAGTTAAACATACTTACAGGGAGGATGAGCAGGAAGCCTGAAGCTTTTATTGGGTCGTTCGGGTGCCTATTGATGTGGTCAATCATGAATTGGTGCACCGCAACTGGCCAATTGTAAGCCTTAATGGTTTCCATTGATTCTAAGTAAAGTAGAATCTGTGTGGAAACCGAGTACCCGGATGTTGTAGGAAATAGAATATTTGCAGCAATACACATGATTATCAACCTAATTGCATCCATTTCATCCTCATCTCCAACTGCCATTCTCAATGCCTTACCTATTTTAATGCATGAAACTTTGGGAGGCACCTCTCCAAAGTACTTTTCACAAAAAGATATTTGTGGTTTCTTCATTACTTTTGTGCTGGGGAAGACATCTGTCACCTTCCCTCCCAACGGCATTCCAAGAATCAGCGAAATATCTTGAGGCTTTACCTTTAATGCCTTCCCGGCGAGATTGATAGTTTCTGTTGAAGATGAATACAGGCAGAGAAGGTCAAAAACAACTCTGTTTGGTCTAGGTGGGTGGTCCATGTCAATCTTGTCATTCATAAACGCGTGGATCAAGTTGTTGAATGGACTCTCTGCCAACAAATCCTTCTGTCTCTGTGTCAACTTTGGAAAAGTTATCTTCAGATGTGTCCATGTATTATTCAGGGAATACTTGTACACTTTTGTCAATCTCGTCGCCAAATTATCTAGTACATTTTTGTGCTCACTGGGAGAGCCAACCAGTCCATGTTGGATTATTCTGGCCTCACTACCAGAACCAGCTTCCTGTACAGATAGCTTTGACTTCTTTGTCTGCCTTTCTTCTGCTTTATCCTTTGGCATTTTCCTCTTTGCTTGAGTTGGTTTCACGACTGCTGAACTTTCATCAACGGAGACCTGAAAAAATAAAAAAAACACTCACATAAGGAAGTGTTGAATTTTTCCAATACTCACTGTCTTACATACTTGTTAGTAAATGATAGTAACCATCCACATCACAGGAGTTCAACTGGTTTACTGCTACTATTTTCTTATACCGGTAAACTGTCTAATTTCCTAGGTGTTATTTTCTCTATAATATTCAACATTATAAAAGCATAAATTACAAACCACTCACATTATAAAAGCATAGATTACAAACCACTCACATTATAAGAGCACAGATTACAAACCACTCACATTATAGAAACACATATTACTAGTAATATTTGGTCTGTCCTATACACTGAAAAATTTTCTAGGAATATTTCTGCTTATAAAATGAAAGTTTATAGAAAAATCAACTGGTTTACCGATAATATTTCGTCCTACTAGTACACCCAAAAATTGCCCTAAGAATTTATCAAAAAACATATTACAAACATAATACAAACCACTCGCATTAGCAAGATTCTAATTTTTGGAAATCATTTTTGTATTTTCATACAAAATACTTAACCATGTCTTGCATTCAGTTTTCATGAAATCAACTGGTTTACCAGTGATATTTTGTCCTACCTGTACACTGTAAAATTTCCTAGGAATCATACAGTTTATAATATACAACCTTATCAAAAAACAGATTACAAACCACTCACATAAGAAAGAGATCAATGTACAGGAACTTTCATTATCAAGAAACAGATACAAACCCTAGGAAATCATTTTAGTCTTACCAGTACACTGAAATTTTTTTCTGTTCATAGATAAGAACTTTAAGAAACAGTTAAATCTACAAGAATTTTTTTTTGGGAAGTTTTATAAGGCCTCCCCAATTTTGTTAAAAGGCCTCCCTATGAACTATTTTACTTGCTAAATTATAACTGAGGGGAGGTCTTTTAACAAAAATAAGGGGGGCCTATAAAATCTCCCTTTTTATTATGTAGTAATAATAATTTGTTAAACAGAAAAAAATAAACATTTTCAGTTACTTACCCTTTTCCTAGGGCTCATTCTTCTTGTACTTTGTTCTTCCGTAACTGTTTTTGATCTGGTAGATCTTGGCTCTTCAAGGCTTATTTTCTTTGTTGATTGTTTGGGCGTATTAGGTTTCACCATCTTTCTAAAAAATTATGAACACCAGTGTTTTCGCGGGATGAAGAGAGAGATAAAAAAAACCTTGGCCTTCTTTTCTTTCGAACATAATCTTGTCTTCACCGTGAATGGATCTTCAAATCCAATACTTTCACTTATCAAGTCATGTTCAACGAAATCCCATTTACTTCAAATCTACGTTCACATAATTCGTACATCTCCCATTTAGTTCAAATCTCAACTAATTTCTTATCCTTGATTGCTCTATCCCCATCTCAAGATATCAACTATTCAACTGAAATTTTCTCTCAAATCCAAAACCCACTTTCTCTCACTACAATACCATGATCAGAGCTTACTCCCAGAGTAATTCCCGTGAGAAAAGCTTTGATTTTTATAATCATATGTGAGAAAAAGGCATCTATCCAAACCCCATTGATTCCTCTTTTATGCCAAAATCATGTACTAAAATTTATAGAATTTTAAGAGATGGGCAAGAATCAGATAGTCAATTACTTACTACATTGATGAGTTTTTATGCAACTTGTGATAATGGAGTTGATGCATGTAAATTATTTGATGAAATGATTGAAAGAGATACTGTTACTTGGAATGTTTTAATTTCTTGTTATACTCGTAATGGTCGAACTCGTGATGCCTTGAGTATATTTGATTTTATGCAGAAATCTGAGTTTGGGTCTGAACCAGATGATGTTACATGTTTGCTTCTCCTCCAAGGTTGTGCTCACTTGGGTGCATTATAATTCGGCGAACGGATTCATAAATATATTAATGACCATGGTTATGGAGATGCCATTAAAATTTGTAATTCGTTAATAGCTATGTATTCTAGGTGTGGATGCTTTAATAAAGCATTTCAAGTGTTTCAGGGGATGCCTAATAAAAATGTGGTAACTTGGAGTGCAGTAATTTCGGGTTTGGGGATGAATGGCCATGGTAGAGATGGTATTGAAGCTTTTGGAGAAATGCGGAAAATGGGTATCTCTCCCGATGATCAAACTTTTACGGGTGTACTTTCAGCTTCTAGTCATGTCGGTTTAGTCGTTGAAGGTTTGGATATATTCTATTCTATGAAGGAAGTTGGAATATCACCAAATATTCATCATTACGGCTGTATGGTTGATATTTTAGGTCATGCTGGTTTACTTGATCAAGCTTATGAGCTTATAACTCCAATGGTGGTTAAACCAGACTCAACGATTTGGAGGACTTTACTTGGAGCTTGCAGAATTCATGGTCATGTTTCACTTGGGGAACGAGTCGTTTCCCATTTGATCGAGTTAAACCCCAAGAAGCTGGAGATTATGTATTGTTATTGATTATTTACGCGTCTGTTGGGGACTGGCAGAATGTAGCTAATGTGAGGAAGTTAATGAAAGAGAAAGGAATTCAAACATCCCCTGGTTGTAGTACAACTGAAAAACATCTGAGAAGGCAGTGTATGTGGACTTTTCATATGAGAAAGCAGTCTGAGGTTTGAAACCTCTCATACCCTCTCATGTAAGAGTGTTATAAGTACGACCAAGTTACAGATTTGTACATAAAGCACTTCCATTCTTAAAGTATCAATAAATGTGATTTTAAGCAAGGGCTTTTCATTGATGTAAACCATCGATTCTATGTCAAAAACAATAATTTCAACGACTCAGTACATACAACTTTATCCTCAAAATTGTTTTATATGTGTGAACTTGAACTCATGTGCCCTCATCAATGAACAATTAATTATCACAACTAACTTTTAGACCCTTTTGGATTGGCCTAACATGGATCAAGACATTGATTTGTTTCTCATGTCATATAGGTTTAGTTTGTCCTTCTATTTATTTTGATGCCTGTGATGATCTTTTTTTTCCTGTTGTTGAAGAACCTGTGATGATCATACAAAATTTTGTATACAGGCCTCTTCAACAAAAATTCGTATTATTATTTTTATTTGTAAAGGCAATAGAGTGAACATTGACGGGGTGTATGTATGTTTTTACGTTCTTACGTTGTCTAGTAAATGCTTCATACAAATATACTGTGTGGGATCACAATCTTTAGTTTCTTTTTGTCCATCGTCAGTGTGGTTGCCAAAGTTTGGTTGTTCCCAATCAAGGTTGGTTTTGTTGCTCGTCCTGGGCATCGGGAAGCTGGCACCCAATCTCCCACTGCTTTTTTTTCTTTCTGTCCAGGCGGTTTTTGTTCATGAAGATGTCTCTTGCCTATTATTATTTGTTATTGTTTCAATGTTAAGTTAAGAGAAATTTACCTTAATCTCATATGAAGTTGGATCATAATGGTGGATATGGGGATTGTGAACCTCTCTCTACTGATTAACATATTCGTTGTGTTTTTTGTTAAATTTTAGCCATTAGAACTATAACCTACTGAAGAAAATGAAAATTCGTTCACTCTCTCATTAAAATCTATTATACAAACTTCGTTCACCCATGATATCATAGTCGTCAATCTCAGTTTATTTTCATTTGTGGTCTTTAGATCCTTATATCTAATTACAACACTAATTACCTAAAATAATGTGGGAGTTTAATGGTGTATTGGGAGTTAAAATTCTTTTCCAATTAATTCCATACTAAATGACCATTTTTGTAACTCTCCGTCTGACAAAAAGCCTATCCTTTAAATCTTATCTTTTACTCATCTTCTCGGTCATAAGGGTTGCTAAATTTAAATTGGGCAGTAATACTCCCTAGACTCTTGGCCTCCCCGCTATCCTTATTACTCTCAACTATACACGACTCTTGTGCTCGTGACGTTACCTTCTCTATAATAGCATGGTTGAGTTCTTTCCTTTAGGGCAGTAGGTTGTCTCTATATCTTTTGAGTCTCTAAATATTATTTTGGTAAGCTCTTCCTAAAAGACTACTAAATGTAAGTACACCACTATCTATCTAGAATTACGAATTTAAGAAGATTTGGTTCTGAATAATTAGTTAAAATCCTCACTTGTATCTTATCTAATAATTTCGTCTGAAGAGGTCTATAAATATATTTCGTATCTATGTTTCTTTATAACAACTACTCGAAGGTTTATATCTTTGTTCTTCAATTTGATCATCTGTAGTTCTCTCTAATTTGCGTATTTATCTTTCCATGATAACAGGTGGACTCCATCTTCCTTTTCACTGATATATTCAACGGCGGTTAGAAATTCTATTCAAGTTTTCTTGATAAGACACTTTCTCAAATTTGTGATTGTCTTCACAGAGTTTGATGTATCCATTGTGTAAAGAAGTTACACACTTCATAAGATTGTAAGAATAACTGAAAGAATTTTTTTGTCAACTCAAAATTCACATTTCAAGTGATCTCGAATCTTCTTTTCTTCGTATTTTGGTTTCAATATACGTTGGTAGAGGGAAAACCGATAAAAAAATAATAAAGGTATGTATTTTTTTTTTGTCAAAAGGTATGTGATTTTGAGTTATGGAGTTTCTACGAGCATGAACTAAATTTTAATTTTTTTTTTGATGAGATATATTAAACTTAAAACGAAAGGTGGGATTACATTCCATATATTTTTCTGAAGATGTTTCCTTCCCCATTTAGCTAGCGCATCTGCTTCAGAGTTGTATTCTCTGGGAGCGAAAGAGAATTTGATATCTATGAAGTGTTGCTTGAGTTTAAGAATCTCAGAGATATATGGTTTAGACTGCTAGTGAATTCCCTCGTCTTGCCTATTGATGTGATTGATGATATCTTGATTGTCGCTTTCGATGTGAACATGCTGTATTTGAAGTTGGATAGCCCATAAGATGCCATAGTATATCGCTAGACATTCGCATTTTTCTGCATTTTGTCCTCTAACTGTGTCTGCTACCGCTATGATAAATTGTGCTTCATCATCGTGGATAATGCAACCTATTCCCGCCGGTTTCGTGAGGTTCATAAAAGAAACGTCTACTTTAATCTTAAGAAATGGTGTCGATGGAGGTCTCCATTGTTGTTGCCGTGGTTTTCCCTTGCTTTTATTGGTTGATATGGATTCGATTTTGAGTGGTGTGGTTGTCGTTGTGTTGATTCGGTTGATCATCTGTATGGGAGTTTGTTTGTGAGTGGTGAAGCAATTTTCGCACCTATCTTTCCATATAAACCATAAAATTTTTGCATATACAATAGTTAGATTGTCGTCCAGTTCTTTCTATTAATGTATACATTACGTTACCGTGGTTAATTGTTCTGTTTTAACCTGAAAGTGAAACCAAATAGCTCTGGCCTAGTTGCAGTGTAACATAACATAGTCTAAAGTTTCAGTATTATCACAATTAATGCATGTGTACATATTACCAATATAATTGCCAAGTTTGTCCCTAACTGGTAGACTGTTCGCACAACATTTCCATAAGAATAATTTTATGCGAAGTCTGGTATTTAGATTCCATATAAAAAGCCAATCAGTGGAGTCGTTTATATGCCCATTGCTTCCTGTTCTCAGATAATTATACATTGATTTGATAAAAAAAATCCTGATTTAGTAAGGGTCCATTTTGCAGTGTCCTCCTGATCATTCTGCAGGTTAATGCTTAAAATCGCACTACAAATATCACAATCAAAACAATTATTAATTAAATCAATATTCCAAGTGTTATTAGTAATGAGCTTGGCCACCTAGTTAAGACTAGAGTTGCTCTCATTTGTTAAAGGGAGGGGGGGTGATTCGGAATAAAAAATCATGTCAGATGCTGATTTGAGAGCCTTTGTTGATGTCCCAGAAGACTAAACAGTTTCTGATTGCTTTCCAAGGCCAGGAATGATTCGCTTTAGGGGGTGAAGGCTTCGTTGTTTCCGGAAAATATTTGGCTTTGAACACTTGAACCCATATAGACTGGGTATTATTGATAAGACACCAATTTAGCTTATTAAGGAAGGCTTGATTATCAAGATGAGGGAGACGGAGACCTAGTCCTCCTACTTTGCGTGGACGACAAATGTAGGACCAGTTGATGGTATGGAAGGTTTTGGATTTTCCCCACCAGAAAGTCCTTTGTAGGGACTCAATGCTGTTACAAATGCCTGTGGGAATGGCAAAGCACTGCATTTGGTATCGGGGAACGGTTGCTGCAATAGTGGAGATCACTATCGAGCAACCAGCTTGTAAGAGAAGATTGGCTTGCCACTTGGAAAGTTTGTTTTAAATTCGAGTGAGAAGAGAAGTGAAAGCCTGTTTTTTGTTTCTCTCAATGAACAGATTAGTACCGAGGTACTTGTCTCTGGACGAAGATTGATGCACTTTGAGATTGCGGATGATCATCCTTTTAAATTTGGGATGCAAGTTTTTGGAAAAAAAATGTTGGATTTAGCATAGTTGATCACTTGGCCGGAGGCCTCACTGAATTCTTTCAGAATTTGTTTGAGATTATGCACATTTTCAAGAGCATTTTGACCGAAAATCATGCAATCATCCGCAAAAAGAAGGTGTTTAATGAAAAGACTGGAGTTGGGAATGGAGAAGTCGACGAAAGAGTTCGTAATATTACTGTTTTCCAGCATACGACTGAGACCTTCCATCGCGATGGCGAATAAGAAGGCAGAGTGAGGGTTGCCTTGCCTGATTCCTCTACTAACCTCGAAAGTCGGACTAGGGTGGCCATTGATAAGCACCGCCATGGTGCTGGAATTGAGACAAGCCTTGATAAGATTGATCCAGTGATTAGAGAATCCTATAGCTGTCATGATTTTTTCCAAGTAACTCCACTCGTTTCGATAAAAAGCTTTAGACATATCGAGTTTAAGACCAAAATAACTTTTAGATCCGCGAATTTTTTTGAAGGAATGAACAAGCTCTTGGCTGATAAGGATGTTATCTGTGATCTGCCTTCCTGACACATAAGTTGTCTGAAAAGGGGAAATGAGATCTGGCAGGATAATTTATAATTTTAAGACGGTTTGCCATGATTTTAGTGATTATTTTGTACGTCGTGTTGAGAAGGCTGATGTGCCAGACAGCTTATGTGCATAACATGTACATCATGATTTTTTTCCAGTGATTAGAGAATCCCATAGCTGTCATGATTTTTTCCCAAGTAGCTTCACTCGATTCGATCAAAAGCTTTAGACATGTTTCTTAACCTAAGACTTTTACTTTTAGGTTAAGAAACACGTACATCATGTATAAATATGTGCATAAGATGGTATGATAAAATGTTATAATTCCAATATTTTACTTCCAAGTGATTATTGGACCATTTTGGATTTTAAAAATTTGTTATATCCTTAAACAATGATTTGTCAAATTTTAATAATTTCTCATCTTTTTACTCATTTGGGTTGGGTGCTTACAATTCTAGATATTTTCTTATTTGTTAGGTTTTTCTTATCTACCGAGGATGAAGGCTTTCTCCCTCTTTTATTTTGTTAGATGTTTATATCAATTAAACCCTCAAATTTCATTCCTATAATAACGAGATTTCCACGTATAGGTAAGAACAACTATTCAATAAAATTATTAGTTTTAGAATGGTCAAAATTTTCTCGATTTTCATCCAATATTCTTCAACAAGAAGAGTCGATCCATCTCAGAATTTCTTGATTTCGATGAGTTTCTTGGTTTTTATTCCGTCAAGTTAGGCCGCTTGTAAAGAGATTGGATCAACCTCTGAATTCATTAGTAGGTGCCTTGGGCAAGGTGTTCTAGAGATTGGAAGTGTTAGAGCTAGAAGTCAATGTTATTCTTTTAAAAGGAGTTCTAATAGTTGTAACCGAAATTCTATTTTTGCAACATAAAGGTCATTTATTTCCATAAAGAGTAGTCAACTATTTTATGATGTATAAAATATTCAACAGAATCCACCGTGCCGTAGACACGGGTCTTACCTGGTATTTGATATTTAATAACTATTTCCAAAACTGTTTCGGATCGGGAAAAGATTGGCATTGTTTTATATCGTTCTAGGAAAGGCCGATTAAGACTGTTTCCAGAACTGTTTCGAATTGGAAAAAGATCGCAATTCTACTTGTTGTGGGACAATGTTAAGAATTAGACGTAATGGGACATCAATGTTTACCATTTCCTACCAGATCTCAGTAAATTGTAATTTTCGGTAAGAAAGAGTGCCACGTTATTTGGTCGAGCTCCGCGTTAACATTCACAAAAATAAAATTAGCATAACCGACAAATCTAGATGTCCTAAATTATGACAGTTTAAATACGTTTGATGTTATTCATTTGGATTGATAAAAAACTATTATTGATTCTGTAGTTTTATGGGCTTGTTAATTTTATTTTAATTTTCAAATTGTCATTGCATTTTCTAAATATTACAGGATAGCGTAGTACGAACAAAAAAGAAGAACAAGTTTTGGGGATTTGAAGTAAGAGCTAAATTTCTTATAGCACCATGAAAGATCACTTTTCAAATTTGTGTTTCTGCTAAGGATATCCGGGGATGGATCTACTGTTCCTGAAACTGTTTTCTTCCGGACCTTAAAAATTGATTTTGATTTTTGAAATGTTTTGAGTTTATTCTTGACAATTTCATATCAAATATATGATAGCAAAGATCTGGTTATGAGTTATAATGTCGATAAATATGTCAAAGAATTTAGTTTATTTTACTATAATGACTTGTTTATATAGTTCAATTCAATATAAAGGTATTATCCTCTGTATGTAGAGTAGGTTATTTTTAGCCTTAATAAGTAAAGATGATAATAGACAATGAACTACAATAGACACATGACGATAACTTACAACTGTTAATGTTTATGTAATGGGACACTTGACGTTCAAACGTAATCTACAATTCACAGGCGGGTGAATTTGTAGATACATGGACTAAGCGTGGACCAAGGAAAGTCTCATGACTTAACATTTTCAAAATTTTGGTGATGGCTCATCAAAGTCGCGATATCAGACATCTTTTGGTTATAGGTTTAAGGAGAAACACAACCACTTCCTTAAGTCTTATAAAATTCTATAAACGAACAAGTTGGTTTAAGATTCTAAGTCGTTATAATCTCCTTATCACTGGTCAGATGGTGTAAAAATCTAGGTTATGCCATCTCAGTCCGCAAAAGGTCCAAATGAGCAAACGTGGAGAACTACATTCGATAAACGCGTAAAATATGCAATGGAAGTGTTTGTCTCGGAGGCCCGGGTTATGTTTAAGAAAAATGTGTAGCGAAAGTGTTCGTGTCAAGGAGTTAGATTGCATTAAATTGGACTTGAAACTTCTTTTGTGGAAAATTACATCTAATAATTATATCACAGTTTGTAAATATTTTTAGTAGCACATGCGTGTCAAGAAAGTAAGATGTCAGTGAGTTATCTATAAAAGAAAACTATATCTTTTTTTAGGGAATAGATTCTCAAAATAGATATACGATGTTAAAATAAAAAATTCTCAAAAAATTCTTAAATAACTTAAGGTAAATCTTATACCTCTAGAACACTATACTAATCTTTAAAGAGCACTTGTCTGAAAAGTCAAAACTACAATGAGGAAGTACTAAACGTGGAAAAATGAGAACAGTTAAATAACCAAATATCACGTACTTTTCTACGTTGCTTAAAGGGCATTCCCCCGCCCGAAGGGCGGAGGTTATGCCTAGTCTATATTGCAAAACACATCAATATGACTAGGACATAATTAATACAAAATAATGTAACTGGGATATATGATTAAGATATGAATTAAATTCTTTTTATTTTCTTAATAATTATTAGAGTCCATGGGTATATAGACCAAAATCAATTTGATAATAGGTTTATAGACCATTCTTCTTAGATTATGGATTTTTGGTCCTTTTACAAGAAGGGCATAAAGTATGGATAATTTATTTGGTATTACCCAATGTATCCCAAATCAAAAAACCCCGGGATATTTGAATTTCCGAGGGTTTTAGGAAACTTTCCCAAAACCCGTGGGCGTGATTTGCGGAGAATCTATAGAAGCCGAAACAGAAAGTGGATCTCACTCTTCATAAAGACACTTTCTCTCTCTAAACCTACTCGATTTGGGTTTTCAACCAAAATCGTCCGAAAATCTCGTCGAAAAACCCTAAAGAGATCGTCTAACCCAGAAAGTTTGCATCCTTTCATCTTCTCCATTCGTCTTTTCCATTGAAGAACCTGTTCAGGTGAAAAGGTAAGCTGGTTGATAAACCCTTTTCGTTATCAAAACGATTTAAAACGAAACGTGTCTTTCTTCTCGTTGAAATCATTATAAATAGTTGTTGCATGTCCTTTTCACTTACTATTGAAGAGGATCTGTTGATTTTGGTAACGATTTCTCTGTAAATAGGAAGGTTCTTTTCGGTTTAATGTCTGTTGAAATTGTTTAGGGTTTTTTCGTTTATTTTTATTTAAAATAAAAGGGTACAAAATCGGTTTTGTATCAGGAGTAATAGATCTTTAGATGTTTTTGAAGAAAATCTCGACATTAAAGTTGTTAGTTTAACATGAAAAACCTAATTCTTGTTTTTAAACTTTTACTTCTGTCTAAAAATAAAATACCTTTGTGCTAGAAAAAACATATAATTTATGGAAAATGAAACCATTGTTCTTGGTTTTAGGGTTTTATGAAAATTTTGTTCTTGGTTTAGGGTTTAATAAAAAATATTGTCTATTGCAGCAAAAGGTTGAATATGGCACCTAAAGGTAAATCTAAATCGAATGTTTTGGAAGAAACAACCACATTAAGAAGGAGTCCAATGAAAAGAAAGGCAACTGTTGAAGAAGTTGTTGTTAAGAAGAAATCAAAAAATAAAGAAACATCAGTATCTGAGGTAATGTATTTGGAATATGATATATTTTATTGATATTGTGAAGCTAAATTGATAAATTATGAATATTTTACATATATGTGTTGATCTTTTAAGAGTTTCTCCCTTGTTGCATATACAAATTTGGGATATACATTAAAATATTAATTCTGTTTATATATTTTTCAATCATGTTAAGTAAAGTATTCGTACTTTATATGGTTTATGTTACAGTGTACAATTTTGTTTTTTTGTGATATTGTGCAGGCTGGTGGTAGTTCTAAAAGTTTGAAGTTGAAGGACAAAGGAAGCTCTAGTAGGTGGGTTGATATAGTAGGGGAACAGAAACTAATACCGGAGCAAAAGACATCGGCTCTATTCAGGTACACCCTTAGTAACCCAATAGAGTTGATCAATAGCATCCGTTCCTATATGACTGAAGAAATGAAGGAGGAGATAAGCAAAACTCCTTTCAGCCAACTTTTTGATGCAATGGCAGAAGGTACTATATTAAGGGAGAATTATACTAGTCGTCCAACGATTGCCATTTTGGATGTTCTTTGTCGATATAGAAAATCGACAAAGAAATTTGTTATTGGGGGTGTTGAGATAGAATTCAAACCTGAAGATGTCTCTTTGTTGTTGGGTATGCCCATGGAAGGTTCTGAATATGAGGCATTCCCTAAGAAAAATGATATAGAT
>BEHA01001566.1:773689-801192 GCA_002897215.1 Eschscholzia californica subsp. californica
TGAAACAGAAATATCAAATACATGGAAGAACACTTTAGATATAGAAGATTACAGCAAGACAGATTCAGATTAAATGATATGAAAAAGATGAACATTTGATATTTATCAAATCTTCAATATGAATCGTTAAGTACTAAAAGCCAATATACATAAGATTTTAAACCTGAATAGTTGTGGCTAGAATAAAGAGATAATCAGTAAAAACCCTAAATAACAATGGAGGTTGTGATGATAGCTCTTGATTGAATACTAATCAATGGAGTTTTTTACAGCTGGGCGAGAGTTTAATGAATGTTTAATGAAGATTTCATTTTTAGAGAGATAGTGGGAAAGTTACTGGATTTCGGTTACGGAATTATAGAGAGAGAGAGAGTTGTTAGTTACAAAAAAACGTGTTTGGAAAGAGAATGTTGAGATAAATATGGAGAGAAATCTAATACGGTTTAGAATGAAAATCACGATTAGATATTAAAATTAAGAAGGTTAATATAGGTATTACATATATAATAAGTATTATATGGATTTGTGTAATCACTCTAGATGACACCAAAAGGACCAGATATCTATTAAAATTATTATTTAGGTTTTCAAATCCTTTTTAGGATTATAGAGGATTAAATCTCCTATTAGGACCCTATTTTTGGTCTATAGACTCAAAAATTATAATTATTAACCCCCCATCTTTACCTCTACCTCCTCCATTATTAAGTTCTTTGTAATTGTTTCTCATTTTAATATGTACTTACTCCTTCCACATTTTCTCATTTTAATGTCTACTTACTCCTTTCACATTATATCAGATTTTAGTTTTTATTACTCCTTCCACATCATTATAAATATGATTAGGACAAAATAAATAATCCTAGATGATCGCATGATCAACGAGTCTAGGGACCAAAGATAATCTGAAATAGAAAATAAATCCACTCAAAGTAAATTACATGTCTATCCTCTAATTCTCTTTTACTGCCTAACCTATCCTAAGTTAAAAAAAAACAACCCAAAATAAAAGATACCATAATATATAGAGATTCCTTAAATTATTTCTTCAAAAACAAACTTTCTTTCCCCGAAAAAATTTGTCTTTTCCGTTTAGCATAACAAAAAAAAGATAGCCTTTTCTGTTTCAAAAAAATAACCAAAAAAAAGTTGTCTTTTCCTCAAATATCAAACCGAAGAGAGATAGAGAGATATGGAAACTCTTATCTTAAACACGCCCAAAATAAACCTAAGAGAGAGAGAGAGCATCGAGTAGGAGAGAGGGAGAATCAATTGTTGGTTTCGTTCATCATCATCAACAGTAAAGAGTAAGTTATTTTGGTTTTCATCATTTTTGTTGTTCCTTCAACTTTGTTTATGATTTAGATTGATTTCTACAACACAAAACGAATTAGGTTTTGATTTTTATAAATTTAACTATGATTTATTTTTCTGAAATTGATTAGCTAATAAGAAATTTATAGGGTTTAGTTGTTTCGAAGTGGTTTAATGGAAGTTATTTTCAAAACCCTAAATCAGTTCAAAGTGAAAAGTATTTTTCTTTTTTTGCATGCAACAAAAATTTTTTATGGTTACCTTGTCTCTGTTGTTGTGTAATTTCTTTGAAGAAATAACATATGAAGCTTGATCTCTTTATAAATTGTAGTTACTACTACATCTTCTGCTTAAATTTTTTATTTTAGACCGACAATTTAGGGTTCTATCTAATTTAGTGTTTTGTATTGTATACTTTCAAGCATAGTGTTAGATCCTGAATATAGTTACTTTCAATAAAAACATAATATTTTGTCTAGCATTATTAAGTTTCTTATAAAACTTTATCAATGGTTACCTGTCAAACCTGATTTCTTGACAACCATAGAACATTACATGGTGTAATATGGGAAAAAATGTGAGAATAAATTGGATTGTAAAAACAATGTCATTTTTTTGTCTAGCATTTTTGAAGTTTATCATAGAACATTGAAATGGTTACTGTTCAAAACTGGTTTCATAAGAAAAATGACTTGTTTGACTAGCATTTTTTAGTTTCTTATAGAAACGCATAAATGGTTACAACCCAAAGATGTTGAATTGGTTTGTTGTTTGAACTTTGACAGGCCTGATTGTGGGTTGTATATGATTTTGCACATGGAAGAACTTTATATCGAATCGAACTATAAACATTTTCCTAACGAGATGCTAAAAGATGATTGGACAAAACTAGCGCAAAGGAAGAGGGGTGAACTAACTTGGTTGTTGCTTAATGAATCGAAGGATATATGGAGAAAAAATGTTTAAGTACTTTAACTTATATTTTGTAACGGGCTATGTGATAAAACGTAGCAAACATGTTTATGTTTTAAGTTTGAATAACATCTTGAGCAGTTATGGGATTATTTGTCAATGTTCTATAATACCACAATTATATTATATTTATTGATGTCGTTCAACAGGTTTATAGATACGATAAAGATGTTACTCAAATTTCTTGGACACTACTGAAACTATACAATTATAATACGTGGTAGGGCAAAGGCATGATGAACTCAAACACTTAATGTTGAAACCATTAATAATATATATAACTAAGGAAACAAATAGTTCGTACAAAAGTATATCAAAAATCTGGACATTTTGATTAAAATATAACAAAGGCTAAAACCAACCTTCTTTGATTGTATTGAAAATTGCTAAATTGCTAGAAACATCAAACAAACTTTTCTAGCATGGTCCAATGGGTATAAAGATACCAGTAAGATGTTGACAAAATTTCTCCAAAACTACCATCATTTTTTCAGTTTTTCGACATTTTGTAACTTACTCTAGCCAAATCCCAATACCTATTGAAACATTGATCCAAATACATATGAGTATGACTACGATAATATCGTAACCATTGATAAAATTTAATAGGAAATAGGAAAATCCTCTTGCTTAAATACGATAATCTGGTAACATTGATCAAATTCTCTAAACATATAAAAGACATAAGTAGAATATTTATGTTACTAGCAGAATAAGTAAACCTGCATAATCAAAATTTAAGTTAGTTATTATATAGCTGCCGGGCATGAGGCACTATTGTGATAAGCCTGTTTTTTACACCGACCGCAAACCCTCATTTTTTTTAGTATGTTTCCCGAGCTCTCTCTTGGTCTTTCCGGTTTTCTCTTTGTTAACGGAGGTAGTGTACTTGTTTCATCATTGTACTCCATTGGCTCATCATAATTTGGTATTGGGTCGACATAATATTGATAAGTGTTGACGAACGCTTGTTGGTGAAAATGATCAAAAAAACTTGTCGTATCACCATCATAATTCTTGATGCACAACATGGCATGTTGACAAGGGATACAATCTATCGACCACCTACTGCAACTACATGTGAGATCAATGAGATTGACAGAGTGGGTAGGAAATGAGCATATCTCATACACAAGCTACTGTAACAAATTCATAATAGATGTCACTAGAATCGATAAAATGCTAGTAGAATACGGAAAATGTAACAAAAACAATTTCACCTTATACATTTTTATTACTAAAAAGTATTTGTTAACCTACTGTAACAAATTCATTCAACAGATACTGATACAATGTAGAATATACTAGTAGAATCAATAGGATGCTCGAAAAATAGTATTTGCATTTTAACCTACTGTAATAAATACATTCAACAGATGCTAATAGAATGTAAAAATCGTTATTAGAATCAATAAGATGCTAACAAAATAGTATTTGCTTTTTAACCTATTGTAACAAATTCATAACAGATGCTAATAGAATGTAGAAAATGCTAGTTAATACAGAAAATGTAGCAAACACAATTTCACTTTATAAATTTTTTTTATGAAAAAAAAATACTGAATTGATAGAGATTTCAACATTCACTTTTTACCAAAAAGTGATAAAAAATGTTACATATAAGTTTTTTGTTAGAATAAATAATTTTTTTAAGAAGATTGTAGTAATAGAAATTGTAGTAATAGAGATTTATAGATTCTATAGATCAATTTAAGTTGGACATACCTCACAAACGAATTTGTAGATGTCTAATTAGATCGAGGTAGAGATAAAACGCAAATCACAACTTCATACTTTCTTGAAGTTCAAAGAACAAAGAGTTACAGAGAGAGAAATTCGTTTTTGGGATTGAGCATCTCGTTTTAGGTAAATATCCATTGATATGGTAGGTTACTTTAATCAAATACAACAGATTTAGAAATAATATACTTTCTTGAATTCAAAGAATATAGAGTTACATAGATAGAAACTCGTTTTTTTGAGAGGGCAACTCGTTTTTGTTAAAAATCCACTGATTTGGTTAAATATTTATGGAGTTTATGGAAATAAAGATTGGTATTAAATATCCAACATAAATATTCTTTCATAAAACCAATGGTTAAAAATTATTTATGAAAGGGCAAAAATGAGAGATAATTAAAGGATTGATGCATGGGGCCCATCAAATAGTTAATTTTTGGACTTATTTTACATTTTCAGTTTATTTTGGTTTTATTTTATTTATTGATTTAGGAGTGGATATATGACTCATTACCCCCTATTTTTGGACCTTCAACTCAAAAAAAAACCCGGGAGGATGGGTTTTAAGTCCAAAATCGAATGATCAATGGGTCTAGAGCCCAAAGATAATCTAAAATAGAAAATAAATCCACTTAGAGTAAATTACATGTCTAACCTTTGATTTTTTATTACTACCTAACCTATCCTAAGTTAAAAAAATAACCCAAATTAAAGATTTACTAAATTATTTCCTCAAAAAAATATATTGCTTCCACAACAAAAATTTCCTTTTCTGTTTATCGTAATGACCAGGCTTTTAGTTATACCTTTTTTTATACAGATTTGGTTAACATAATATAATTTTAGGAGAATTGTGTCAGAATAAATAAGATGTTAGAGAAATATAAGTACTGCAGGAGAATCAATGAAATGCTAGCTAAACATAATTTAAGACATGTGGAGGAGAATTAGTGAAATGCTAGAGAAATATAAAAAATTTGGTTAACATAATATAGTTTCAGACAAATTTTGTTAGAATCAATAAGATGCTAGAGAAATATAATTATTGCAGGAGAATCAAAGAAATTCTAGAGAAAAAAACGGTCCTTCTTAAATAATTTTTTTAGAATGTTTTTAGAATCAATAAGATGCTAGAGAAATGCAATCCTAATTTCAGAAGAATTTATTTTTGTAAGTATATTATTGAATTTTCAAAATAAATAAAATGCTAGAAAAAATTTGAGAATTTTGTTTTATATAAGAATGTTGTTAAAACCAATAAGATGCTAGCAAAATAATAAAATGATTATTAACTTACTTCTAACATATTCATAACAGATGTCAATAGAATCAAGAAAATACTAAAAATGTAGCAAAAACAAATTTAGTTTATATTTTTTTATGAGAACAAGATTATAGTGATAGAGATTTTAAAATTCACTGTGTACGAAAAAGTGTTACATTTTAAGTTTGTTGTTATACTAAAATAATTTTTAACAAGATTTAATCAACATATATACAATTTTCTTAATGATTTCCAAGGAAAAATTTGTTTTAGAGATGGAAATATCGATGTAGAGATAAAAAAACCAATCACAAATTCACAATTTCTTCAAGTTCGAAGAACATAAAGTTAGAGAGAGAGATGAACTCGTTTAGGTAAATCACGATTGTTTTGGTAAATCACCATTGGTTTGGTATGTTACTTTAGACAAATATAAGTTTTGGAAATAAATATTTACAATAAATATCTACAATAAATATCCAGTCGTCCGTCCCACATCAGCATAAGTAGCCACCATTGGATCAACATTGGGTGGGTAGTCGGGCGCCTTTATCGACCTTCCTTTTTCCATCAACGATCACATCTTCTCATTTCTCTTCAAGCAGGGTGCCGTTACAGAACGCTTTCTCTTCTTCTCTTTAACATTCCTTCTCAATGTTGTCATTGTTTCTTCAAACAAGATGGTCCAAATCTCTAAAAGGTTTCTTTTTTCCTCTTCTTCTTCTTCCACGGAACATTTCTTTTTCCCTAAACCTCGAAAAGGGTTTTTTTTCCTCTACTTCTTCTTCCATGGAACATTTATTTTTTCCCAAAGTTTGGTAAATAAAGAATGGAATGGCTTTTCTTTGTGGAGGTATGTTCATTTAGTGAAAGCCCTAACCCTATTTCTTTTTTTTACACAGTAGATGTATTTTAATATGTAAAAATTTATTGATTCTCTGATAGTATTTGTTCTCTGAGTTATGTTTGTTACAATTAAAGACAGGGTTTATTGTTATTCTTATAATGAATTGTTAGGTTTGTTGTTATTCTTATGATGAATTGTTAATGGAAGTTCATTCATTACTTTATTTACGTATATACTCACAGCTTTCCCAAGTCGTTTATATACTGAAAACATGATCCTACAGACGGACATAATTCCTACATTCTCAAAGTTATAGAAATTCTTATGGAGATTGATTTATTCTTTCTATTTGAAAAGATCATTGACCACCTTGTAATGGAGATTGATTTATTGTTTCTATTTGAAAAGATCATGCACCACCTTATAATCTATCTAACATCAGTTTCAGGCCATCAAATAGCATTGCAGAAATTCGAAGATCAACCGAAGCCAAGGAGAAAACTTTTGAAATGTCACAACACACTCTTTTTGAGAAAGACCGTGTCTTGGTACTTGCACCTTCACTAAATGTCACAGGCCATGAAATAGCATTGCAGTTATTAATGAAATTGTTTTGAAATCTACTAATTTGTTGTTTATGATGTTTGGAATTAGGGAAAAAAATATATCTACAACCTAATGTGAACGACACTGAAAATGTTTGAAGAAATGACTGTGAGACTTAGGATTGGTAATGAATCAAAGATTTGTTTGTTTTTGTGTTTTAGAAACTAAGTGTTCCTCTAACAAGCTTGATGTTTCACGTATTCATCCATCTTAAGGTCTTGGTATTGAAGTCTAACTGAATTAGAATTAAGATTTGGGAAAGCTGTGAGTATATACATGAATAAAGTCATGAATTTTGAAGAAAAATCCATTTCTCCATTAATAATCAGACAAAATGATATTCAGATTGAATGAACTTTTTTTTTTTGAAGGAGATTGAATGAACTTGGGAGAATTAAGATTAGAATTAAGATTTTTTTTGGTTCCTTGCGTCAAATTTGTATACTATAAAGATGTGTTTGGGCATACCATGGTTTCTGAAACTCAAAATCACTCAGGATTCTTAGTTGAGTTTCCACTTTACTGGTATGCTATAGTTTCTTTTATGTACAACTTATTATAGAATATGGACTGAATCAGTATAACTATTGATATGTTATTTGGTTTGGATTCATTATTTTGCATTCAATGAACTGATGTTTGTATCTTTTCTATTATTTGATTTGATGTGGTTGATTTCCTAACACTTTAGTACCTAAAATATATATGTATTTCCTCTCCCCATTTAGTTAAAAAAGGAATGATATGCTGGTAACACTTAATCTATGATGACACGGTATAGCCTTCGTAAAACAAGTTATTTCAATCATTTTCATTATGGTGACTATTATAGAACTACTCAGTGCCGACCCTGATTCTTTTGTGGTCCGAAGCAGACACAATAGATGTTTCTCTATCTCTTTTTCCTTTTTTTTTTTTAGTTAAAAAAAATGCAAATTTATGCGATAAAGTGCGTAGTAGTACTCCGCTTATGTGAAGCGTCAGGTACCCCAACGCCTTCAAATGTTCTGAAGTAGGGTTAATAGTTTTTATTGGTTTGGTTTTCATTTAGGTACTCAATCTGCACCAAGGAAGGTTGGATCAGCTGCATCTACTTTAAACAAGTTGAAAATGATATCGAAAATGTAATATTTGGGTTGTTTGCTTTAGTCTTGAAAGAGAATGCTTGATGATTCGTTTGTTGTTGTGTTTTAGAACTTGATAGAGAATGATTCAATGATTTGTATTTGGCTCCACTATGACAAAATGTGTTATTAAGTGATATAAAGCAGAGTTGTAATGTTATTAAATAGTTAGATTGAAAAAAATCCATGTGTTTTGGGTAAATAATTCAGCTTCCTTTTCTCATCAATTCAGCTGCACTTTTGCTATACTTTCATATTTATAGCAGACAGTTATATAGTTGATGACATCATATAATTTTATTTGATAGTAGTTGATCTCGTCTTATAGTTCTGAAGTTGCCAAAGACATGAATTTCCCAAGCTATTATTTGAATTTGGCTATACTCTATACGGTCGGTCCCTGGGGAGAGGGGGAAGGGAGAAGCAAAGCTCGAAGAATGAGCCGTGCAAGAACGCGGGGATATAGCAAGTAAGCAGCAAGGTTCTCCCTTTAGGACCGACTACAACAAGCTCGCGACTCTAATAGAAAGAAACGGTAAGCTCTCTGCTCTATTTGCTTGCAATGCTATGCCTATCAAACAAAGTAGGCGAACGCTTCTATAACCTTAGACTCGTTACGCTGTTCGCCTTACTTTAATAGGGACCCGTTGGCTCCACGTCAACCGAAAGTCGGTAACCTTCGTCACCGTCAGCGTTTGGTACTCTCTCGATAGCTTCAGTAGTTCATTAAAAGCCTTTTATGTAATGAACCACGAGCAGTAATGAACGATTGTGAAAAGGAAGAATTCATGGTTAAAAAGGTAAAAAAGAAGAACTCACTGATTGTAGGAAATTGAAGAATTAAGATTTCAAAGGTAAAAAAGAAGAACTTACTGATTGTTAATTTTTAATTTATTGTTGTGCGGGAGGCACGGGTTAAAAACTAGGTTATAGCAAAAACTAAGTAGACACCAAATTGCACAAATTGATTTTGTTCGCCTTCCTTTCCATCAAAAGATCTATAACTACAATGAATTAAAAATAACCCTTTCATAGATTGTTAGGAGATGGGAATAGTCCAATTGCTTTGATTCTTTATACATTATGATCTCCTAGATGCGAAGGTATCAAGAAATGCAGTTTGTGTACCGAGTTGAACAATAAATTGATCAATTAAAAATAATTTCAAAATAGGGTATGAATTGGATTACCTCTTATTAAACTTTTCTTATTCGTCGTGAAATGAAGTTTAGTAGGGACTCAAAAGCAACTCAGCTTGAGTTATTATTTAATAGTCAAGATTGTTTTAATGAGTTGAATGATTTTGAGCATCTTGCTACTTTCCAATTTCGTTGCATATCAGATTATCAACTGGACTGATGGTATCACATCATGCAGGTGAATTATGCAACTGGTGGAAGTAAGTATTCTATGAAAGATAAATTGAATTCACTTATGATTTCTTATTTGAAATCAAGATTTCGTATGTTTAAACCTGAAACACGTTATTATGTTACTAACTAAACGAATGTTACTTGTAGTATTCCATGAAAGATAAATTGAATTTTTGCAGGTTCTGGTTATATAGAAGTAATTAATTTTTTTGTATACGTAATACAAAAGTAAGACGAAGCAACATTAGATGCGGAACACATTTACTATAAATTATACAATTACGTAAAGTATTCCATCTGTTAATTTTTTTGTGTACGTAATTAAGTTTTTCGTGCCGTAGGCACGGGCTATACACATGCTTTTCGTGACAATTTTTTAGCTTTTATCTCTTTCCGTATGTTAATTTACAAAGGAGTTTGTTTAGTGAAGATGTTCAAGTTATAATTTTATTTGAATAATAATGTGATTAATGTTTTGATCCATTTTTAAGACGTATTATATTTTATTTCTTCTGAAATAAATCCAGTCCTCATTTTTTCATGTTTACCGATTTTACATATTCAAACGCGTTAAGTGTTTCAAAATAGTTCCGTGCCGGAGGCACGGGCTATAACCTAGTATTATATAAAATACTTAAATTTCTATTATGTAAGACACTTAAATTTCTGGCTGACTGGGATGAAATAAATCTTGCACTTTCATATTTCTATTCAAATATTGAAATTGATATAAAACTTCACCTTCCCTCATCCCTTATGACCTTTCAACTCATTAATCCTCAATTTTTTACCGCCACCTTTGAAAACGTCCATCTCTTAAACTGATTTTACCAAGAACCAAATATTATTACCAAGAACTCCAAGTTGTAGATGTATATTTCATCACATCTTAAGGTTTTAGACAAATCTTCGAGATGGGTGAATAAGAACAAGAAGACTATTGCAATCATAAGGTATTACTTTATCGTTCTTATGAACAACCACAAAACTAAACATTATAACCAACATATCCAGAGTTGAAGATGTATATTCTGTTAGTAGTAGGATTTGAATAAAATCTAATAACTACTTCTATTGAGCTAAAGAGACTTTCACAACACAAATTATTTTAGTCCACATCTCTCCAAGAGAAAAACAAACTTGTGTTTATAAGGATAAAGTTGGGTGTAAACGGGTGTGGCCCTTGGGGTTACAATAGTGCTCTCCGGAGGAGAGACCCATCACTTTTTAGAGGCACCCTTACCTAAGGCACACTTAAATTTATACCTTTCACACCCTCGCGGGTCGGGTCACCGACCCGACCCGACCCGGAAACCGGAAACCGGAACCCGGACTCGCTCTCGGTCTCGGTCTAAGTCTCGGTCTAAGTCTCGGTCTCGGTCTCGGTCTCGGTCTCTGTCTCTGTCTCGGTCTTGGTCTAGGTCTCGGTCTCTGTCTCTGTCTCGGTCTCTGTCTCGGTCTTGGTCTACAAGAGAAATGCCCTTATTTTTCTCTGACCTTTTCCTCCCTTACTGGCTAGTGGATAGAGTCCACTACTGACTTGTTCTTCCACTACTGGCTAGTAGAAAGAGTCCACTTCCTTTATTTTCTCAGTCCTATTCTTCCTCTACTGGCTATTTTTTCTCCACCGTTGGATCAAAACTACCCAAGTCTTTTGATCTGAATTCGTACTCTATAAATAGGGATAATCTCCCAGAAGGAAACACACAGAAAAAATATTTACTCTTCTATCTCTCAGTTCTCTGTTTACTTCTCTCTGTTTCGATTTCTGTCAAGATCAGGAGATCAAATTTGAAGTTTGCTTCTTCAATTTTGATAAGGAATAGTTGAATCCTAGGGGACTACGTTCATAGACTGCAAAGCAATACCTATTTCTACGGTAGCAGGGGCATTTAAAGTCTTCAAGAAAGCGAGTTCAACTTGTGCCTCTGTTCCACCTTTATTTTACTACGGTTTATTGCAGGTTCATTCTTTCTGGTTGGTTCGATTAATACTTGATTTCAGCACTGCAAAAAGATAAGTCACTTATTTAATTTATTGTTTATTGCTCATTAAAATTTCCTGTTTGCAATTCGATTTTTAATACTACTTTTATAACATATTCATCATCCTTTTGATACAAAAAAAGACGTATATTCATCATTTTGTAAATTGGTATAAATGTGTATCGAATAATTTTTGTCTCTGTCAAACAATTATTATTTTTATAGTTCAAATTTATGATTTTGAAAGCATATCAGAACAATGTTGTTTGCGAAGGAGGTGAGAATTGAAAATTGAAACTTCTCAAATGAGCATGTTTTAAATTAACCTGTTAAGACTGTGAGGAAGTAATAACGAGAAAATAAAGACATGATTTAATAATCAAAGTGAGGTACTATTGTTGACCCAGTTACAAATATTAAAGCATGTTTTTTAGCAATGGCGTCAGGGAAAGCAGGATCAATTATTGGGTCGAATGAGAACGGTAGTAGAGAGGCTAATCGACAGTGGGACACCAATAGTCTTTAAGGGTTGGTGTTAAAGTTAGTATAAATTAAGTGATAAGAATGTCAAGAATTGGTACAGAAAGGTATTTTTATTACTTTAATATTGACTTTCAGTTTTAGGGTTCATGATATTCGGTAGTTGCTCTTCAAAGTTGTTTCCTCGTAATTCTATCTTAGGCATGTCTATTTTTCGAATGCTAATGCAACTATAACTTGCCTGAAAAATTTGAGTTGGAATACTCAAAAATAAAGTTCAGTTAAAGGCACTTACGTACTTTACTCTATACGTAAACCTTCCAAAGTTGCACATTTTTTTCATTATCAAATTTTCTTTTCGATCCGTTGTTTCGGACCCTAAAAGTTTGTGAATTTGTATTTTCGCGGTAGTTGTAGATTGTTTGTGCTGAGATTGTGAATATCATATTTTGTGAATTCGAAAGAATTTCCAATACGAAAGATCAATCACCTCGGGTTTTTTTTATTTTCGTCTTTATGCGTCTTTTTATTACATCTTATTATTTTCGGTGTTGTCAAATTGTATAATAAATGTGTATCTTTTTTTATCCGTTATTTTTTTTATATATATTTGTTTTCAATGTGCATGTACACTATTAAAATTCATGAGCTGATGATGATATATTGGCAGTTTAGTCTTGATGATGATATATTAGGCAGTTTATAGACTAAATGCTTTCGTCCGCTACGAGGCACCTAATTTGGACTTTAAATATTCAATTATAAAATTTTGACTAATTAATTTATAAATGTTTATGTATTTAAAAATGGCTTGAAATATTTTACTGAAATTTTTAACTCATGCACACTAATATATATTGATTTTTAAAATAAAGATTAAATTATAGTTTAACCCAAGACTATTTGTAGACCAATTTTCAGACAAAGTTTGAGATGATCTCGAGCAATTTTAGAAAATTTCTTGGGTGAATATTTACAAAAAAAAGTCCTCCTTATCTTCTACTAATGAAGCATTTTAGTACATTTACAAACCATTTTGTTTCAACTTGTGAAGTTCAGATCAACTTAGCTATTCTATTACATAATTGTATATATTTGGAATTAATTTGTTAATCACCAAATTCATTCGATCTGCGTCATATAGTACGTAATTTTTTGTTTGATAAGGTTCAAGATGTGTAATCTTAGGAGAAACTTAATTTTCTCATTTGCTGATCTGATATTTTGTCATTCGCTGATCTTAGAAGAAACCAAATTCATTATCCTCTACTTTGCCCAGGTTTCGAATAATGTTCTTAATCAAGTTGGTGATTACATTATTATGATTACCACCAAGTTTTCTGAAAAATCTCATATGAAATTTCTATCACTTGCCCGATAGTGGACTACGTGTGATATGATGTGTTGTAATCCGTAGATATTTACGATAGGTTAGACAACATAATTGTATCAATTTCAATTTGATTGCCCTCACTTTAAAGAAAAAATCAGACCCATTATCTCCATTTCGTAAGGGGCATTGCCCCCGCATGTATGGCGGGGGCTATGCCTAGTAAAAATATAAAGAAAAACATCATATGTAGTAAAGCAGACATGATGGTTATTTGGGTGAAAAGTAAAAATTTTGGTGGGCCCACTTGTTCAAACAAACTAGAAGAATGAAACTTGCTCTTCTCGAACACGGGACCTCTTATTTTCGTTTCTACTGGGTTTAAGTTGAAAAATTAAGTATTGAAAAGTTCTACAAGCGCCTCTGGAAATGTGGTCCCCCAAAATTAGGTGGCTCAAGCGAGGCTTTGCTCGCTTTGGGCCAGGACCATCCCTGCATCCTTGAAGCAACAAATCTTCGAGCGAAACGAGCTTTACTCGGGCGCAGAGGTGAGATAGAACTTTTGTGGTCTGAAAAATAGTTGTAGTCTCAAACACATGAGTTTGGGTTCGTTACGTGATAGACCAAAGCGAATGCCAAGATTTTGTTTCTTCAAAAAATTCGATTTTCTTCAAAAGATCAACAAGTTTACAAATCTATAAATCAGGATCACTACAAGTAATTACTAATCCCTCAAACAATTCAATCTCTTCTTCTCCAAACCTTTCTACGTATACCTCAGCATATCGCTCATAATTCTTATTCATGTATTCTAAATCTTCTCCACATTCTAATCTGTTAGTTATTATTTTCTTTCATTTCTCTATTTCTCTCTCTATGTTTGTTGTGCTGATGATTGAAATCAGAAGTTGTATTTATAAAAATGATTTCCGATAATGAATGTGAAAATAACATTTTGTTGTCATCATATATGCACGCTAACTTGAAATCTTTTGTATATTATATCACGGACAATTAATATCAACATTATTATCACTTGAATAAGTTTACTGTCACATTTGACTAACTTTAACTCATTATAATAAAAATATATATATATATATATATAACTATATGTCTGTATTTCCTTAGTTACTTATTCATAAAACAAGGTTGATTGGTAAAGATGTTTATAAAATTATGTCTATAAAATTATATTGTATGTAATCAATCCCTTTTCTATTGTTATTTTTGTAATTGATGTTATTTACATGCGACTTTTATATTTTTGTATATATCATTTTAAACAAATTAAAATAAAATTTTATTTTAAGTAAATAAAAACCATTAATATTAACAATTAAAAAAAATTATATTACATTATTTCACTTGTTTTATAAATTATACATTGATAATATTTATTTAACTTTATTAACTATATATTTGTTAATGTCATTTATATTTATAACCATAAAAATTTATAAACTAATATTTACTAATATTTAGTAACGTCAACAAAATAATTGTTTTATTCAGCATATGTTTGTAAATATTATTTACTAACTTTATTAAGAATGTTTTTTTTACTTTTATTAACTAGACTCTTTTATGGTCTTTTTCTATTTTAATTAATTTAAGTTTTAAAATATTGTATAATATTCAACCTAATTTTTTTCCGCCAACTTTATAAACATATGGCTCATAAATTGTTATTGTTAATTATTAACTAATATTTACTAACTTCAACAAATTAATAATTTTATTAACTATACGTTTGTTAAAAATATTATTAATTTTTTTTTCTAGTTAACTTTATAAACTAAATGGTTCATAAATTGTTATGGTTAATTATTAACTAATAATAATGGATGACTTTTTTAAGTGTGTCCTATATGGTTCATAATCAGCTAGCTGACTTGCTTTCTCGAGCTAGATGTGGAGTAAGCATAAATGTCTTGGTTGTTGCTGATCTTTCTAAGGAGATGCAGCTGTTGAGGATAGATCTGGGGTCATCCGAGAGAGGCTGAGGTGATGTTTGCTAGCAGTTTGTTTTGCTTCTTTACTGTTTTTTTGGCTTTATGTTGTGATCTTTCTTTGCGAAATTAGTTTTATTGATTGTAAAATCTTAAATAAATACACATTTATAACTATCTTCAACGAGTTTTTATCTATTAAAATAAAGTATGATTATTTTAAACCTAATGTATAGACAATTAGGATTATTTTCAATGTCAATGTATAAAGAAAATAAACAAATACTATTAAAAATTTAAAGAGAGTGAGAGATAAGGAAAGAAATAAAGTAACTTTATTTTAAGTTAAATGTAGTTCAAGACTTAAAAGTAGATTGAAATCGAGAATAAAAAGAATAAAATCCAAAGTTTAATGTTAATGAGTTGCCGCAATCCAAAGAAAGAAAATATCTCTTTAAAAAAGAATGAGAGAAAATATATATAAACAAGTAATTGCGTTCATTGAATGAATCCAATAAAGCAGCTCCTAACACGTCTCTCTTTCTCTCTCTATCTATCAAGTGAAATACGAAAACCCTCCTCTCTCATGTAGAACACTTCATTGAATCTTTTCACTCTGATGTAGAAGGCTTCATTGAATCTATACTTTAGTTGAATTTTTTTTTTTTCACCATCATTCCATGAATCTGCACCTTTATCAAGAAAACCTAAGTTCATTCATTGATTATTTCATCTCTATGTGATCTTATATTGAGGCTTAATTAGTTTTGAGGGTTTTGATAATTCAAAAATAATTTTTTATAGTTCATCTTTTCATACGAAGGATAGTATGCTATCAAACACCATTGCTTTTCTGTGTTTGGAATGGGTTTTGCTTTTAATTTAGAGTTTGAGTTATAAGTTTGTCTTTCACTTTTAATGTGAAGTAATCACCTACATTTGGTTAATCTCTGAGATAAAAAACTTTGTGGAAAATCTATTACTTTTTCTAATTAAATCTTATTTTTCGTTTTAAATGTATGATTTTTTTTTCTTTGTTATTGTCTGAGATGAAGAACTTCCTTACAAATCTAATACTCTGTTTGATTTGATACTCAATTGAAATCCTTCTTTGAGAAAATGAAGTTTTATTGATTTTCTTTGTTCATTTTAAATCTATGATTAGAATTAACAAGCAATCTGACATGGCTAACATGATTATTAATGTATATAATATGTTATATGGATGTTTGATATGTAGTCTATTTTGTTAAATTTGGAAGTATGCCTGAACTAAAGGTACTTATATAGTTTCGTTATGAAGGTCTTCGTTATGTTTTATCCATTTATATCTTCAGTGTTCTTACAGTAATCTTGCTTTTCTTAGAGGTACCAAAGGGTTGCATAAATTGAAATTTTCTACTAAGGAAGCATGTTTTGTGAAGCAATTTGGGATCTTGTGATGTTGTACCTATTTGCAAAAGCCACATGCCTGAAATTGGGTATAACAAGTGCGACCAATCCTCATCAAGGGTAAGGTAACAGCTTTACAGTTTCAATTCTATAATGTTCATCTACTAAATTTTGCTTCTGCCTCTTAAAATGGAAAATAACATTATAATGATCCTTCTTGTCTTTTTTTAAGGATGCTAGGGATCCTTATGATGTAAATAAGATATCCAGAGTTTCTTCTAGCTGATCCACAACCACACTGGTCTTAGTTGAAGTACGGGAATGGGGTTGGTAGTTCTTTTACTTCTTTGAAGAATTATCATTTATTCTTAGATTTATTCTTCTGGCTAATCCACAACCACAATCAAAGACACATCTATTTTATTATGTAGATGATCTTACCTGTATTCATCTATGTTGTTATAAGTGTGACACTCACAATCAAATCATCGTCACTTCTATGATGGTAAGTTAACTATATTGAACTTCTTTCAAAACATACATTTATCCTTCATTTGAAAGCTCTTTTGACCATCTACTAAATAAAGAGAAGCTTCATGTGATCGTCGAAAACTTTCAAAAATATTATAAGCTAGATAATTAGTTATGGGGAAACACTTCAAACGAGTTAGAATGTACAATGTATTTCTCCATAGGTTTGGAATCTCGCATAGCAATAGATGGTCAATATTGAAGCTGATGATGTTTAGAGACATGGATGCTTGACTCCCTTCTTGCTTGCCTGCCTTATTCTTCTTTGAGATCGAGCGGTTATCAGACAAACCCCACTCCAGGTTTCTTAGTTCTCTCATCGACCCATCTGACCTCTTCTTGGTATTTTTGTTGTCTACCCTGTCTTCCTCTTGCAGAGCAATTTCCATTCCCACCTTCTCTTGGTTTCCTTGGTTATAAGGAACAATCGACTTGCTGAAATCTTCCCGGCTTACTCCTGGCCGAACCACAACTAAAGGAGTTACATCTGCCACCTCCGAAGCAAAATCGGACTTCTTGCTATTCGTTGATTCCAAACCTATTCCTTCAGCTTCCATGATCTCGACGGGAATCTTAGTTGATCTTAGTTAATCTCTTTCTTATATGTTTTAATCTCGCATACTGTGGTTCTGAATATCGGAGTGATGAATTCCGAGATAAATAAACACAAGGCTTTTACTTTTTTTCCACCGAAGGCTTTAGAAGACCTAGATGGGAGATGGTCACTCGGGCGGTTATGTTACTATTAATAAATCATTGAAAAGTAGCGGATTTTCCTTTCTGTGATGATCTGAAAGCTAAGTTCAATTCATCCTTTGAAGTGAAGGTACCTTTATCATTTGAGCAAATTGTTAAGTACTTCAACATGTATTCTTCGTTAGTCTTTGGATATACATACTTTGTTCAATCTTAAAGATCCTCTTTCGGAAAGAATCTGTGGCATATTTATAAAAAGTCAAAGTTTTGAAATTATTTTGTTACCAAAATTAGTTAGATGCTGCGGATTTGAGCTTCAAATATCATTTGGGTATTATACTATTTTGGTCTCATTTTTCTAATTAGATGGTGAAATTATTTCATTGAAACTATCTGTTATCTCCCAACATTGCTTACTAAAGTCAGAATGGTAGAATTAAGGCACCAACATCTCTGGAATGGTATAATTGGGCTTCTCGGATAATTTTTTGCATTTACGAGGATGACAAGTGTTTTTGGGTAAACAATGTATTGTAGTTCAACTCTTGCAACAAAAAAATGCATTTCATTGAACTACACCCAAGTTGGAGTATACAGTTAAAGACACTTATAATCACATGCTACTACAAGGAAATAAGGTCCCTTTGGCTCGGTCAGTGTGGTGCAATGAAGGAGATCCAAAATAATGCTTTATAACATGGATCGCACTCAAGCGAGTGTTGAAAACAAAGTCCAAACTTCAATCTTGGAGTCCGAGATTGGGCCGACTCCAGACGCGATTTTTTTTGGCCGACTCCAAACTTCAAGCGAGTGTTAAAAAAATCATTATTTTTTTCCAAAAATTTTTTTTTTTCAAAAATCACTATCTTTTTCAAAAATCATGATTTTTGAAAAATAATGATTTTTGAAAATAATGATTTTTGAAAAAAATAATGATTTTTGAAAAAATAATGATTTTGAAAAGAATAATACTTTTCGAAAAAATAACGATTTTGAAAAAAATAATATTTTTAAATAATTATTTTATAGAAAGAAATAACTATTTTTGAAATTTTCGTGAAAAAATAGGTTTCATGAAATTTCAGTTACCTAGAGACAAAATTTGGACGAGATTTTGTTTTTGGGATATTATTCATGAATTTGAAGGATATTATTTTAATTAGAATCTTATTTTATAAGAATCCAAATATAATAGACAAGCAAACCAAAGGATTTTAAATGAAGGAATCAAGAATCCTAGAATACTTATTGGTTACCAAACAAACTGAAAGAAATCATTTGGACTCATGAATCCGTGGATTCATTAATCCTGCAACCTTGATATTGGTCAAATGTTATTGGGCTGCTACTCATCAAGTATGAATTATGATGGTGAATCTTTCCCTAATCAAGTTTTGCTTTACTCAAATTATTAGCCTTGTTTTTTAAATATTCTGGTCATTCACACAGAGAAAACAACGATCTATAGGCATCCATTTTTCTGTATTGATATTTTGTGATTGTATTTGTTAGTGAAAATGCTTTCATGGTGACTCTTCTTTGGGAAGTTTAGTTGGAATTTTGATTGTACAAGAGTAAAGTCGGATTTTTTTTAAGTTTAACTTTACAGATGGAATATTCCCCAAATATTCCGTCAAAAGGGAGTCCAAAGTGCAACACTGGAAAAAAGGGACCCAAACAGCAAGTCAATTGTAGGAAAGGGAGTCCAAACAGCATATCTCCCAAAATAGGATGTTGGGTGCTTACTACGACAAAGTCTTGGACAAAACAAAAGATAAACCAAGAGACAAATTTGGCCGTCCATCTCTACAATTAATTATTTCAGATCAAACTTTAGCCGGTAGATCCATTTACTAGCCTTTATATCCATCTCCCTCTAATGAAATAGATCATACGAACAATCTCACCACCAACTCCTCTACCGTTCTTCTTCTACCAAGAAACCTTTGAAAGATTTAGGTTTTGGATTGAGGAAAATCATATACCTCCATATTTATTTATACTAGAAGAGAATTACAATGGATGGAAATAAATAACGTAGATAATAATCCTAATTCTAGAATATTCATATCTTAGATATATATATATATATATATATATATATATATATATATATATATATATATATGAGAATATTTCCTTTGAATTTCTTGGGTAGGAATATTTGACTTGAATACCTCTTTTACCCTTATTACCCTCCCGCAAATTGAACGAAGGATCAAACTAAAAGTTCAATTTGAGAAATAACTTCATGGGAAGAAACTTCATGATACGATTCTTCGACATATACTTCATTGTAATGGATTGGTTGTTAAGAAGCTTTTGTTTGGTGTAGATAACACAAATAACCAAGTAATTTAGGACAGTGGTAACGAGCAAACATGACATAATCACAATGGATTTAGAGGTCATTTAATTAAAAGGTTGCACTTAGTGAGCAAAACAGCTGTAGGTTCAGAGGCCCATGGCAACAAGATTGCACTTAGTGAACATAATCACAACGGATTCAGAGGTTCATGGCAAAAAATAATCAGCCTCAAAACTGAGGTAATAATCGACGTCTGAGAAGATTTCCCAACTGGGAAGAAACAAAATAACTGCTCCTGCCAAAACTTGCCACTTTTTACGATTCTTTTATGGTACCGATTTTCCACCAACACATAACTAACTTTAATAATAAACCATTAACATTAACCGAGTAACACTATAAAGATCATCCTGAATATCTTTCCTTAGATTGATTATGATCTATTTACTAGCAACTACTCCCATATAATTATCATCCAAACTACGATTCGTTGAATCAAATATAATGAGAATTCTAAAAAAAGGGTTTTTTGAGCTTACCCCCTCGTCACTAATTGGTAATTGAGTTTACCCCCCTCAATAATGGGTAATTGAGCTTACCCCCTTGGACTTACTATTTTTGACAAAAACGCAAAAGTTGTGTTTGCCATACGTGAAATCATTGTGACTACCAAAAGCAATTATTCTTCCATATGATTCACAGTAGTTGTTATTCTGCCTTAATTTATTGTTTGATTTGGTCTGGAATATGATTACTAAAGATCGATTTTGTTTGTATATTATTGATTTATGATTTTATTATCACATGTCAAACATGTCTTTAGTAGTTTTGACAAAAATAGTAAATCTAAGGAGGTAAGCTCAATTACCCATTATTGAGGGAGGTAAACTCAATTATCAATTAGTGACGAGGGGGTAAGCCCACAAAACCCTAAAAAAAATTAGGATATTGACCTAAAAAAGAAATTAGTGATTCCGGCGGACGATAGTCATTGAAGCGGCTACCGCCGCCGGTTAAGCGGAAGCAAAATATGATCGAAACAATACTCGTTTGAGTTTTCTAGGCTCTGATACCATGAAAGATTTAGGTTTTGGATTGAGGAAAACCATATACCTCCATATTTATTTATACTTGAAGAGAATTACAATGGATGGAAATAAATAACGTAGATATAGAAATAATCCTAATTCTAGTATATTTATATCTTGGAGATATATGAGAATATTTCCTTTGAATTTCTTGGGTAGGAATATTTGACTTGAATACCTCTTTTACCCTTAGTAACCTTAACGCCTTTTCTCATCTCTATCTTCTGTTTTTTCAACTTTATTCCCCTCATTAATCGCCATTACTCTCCGTATATCTCCAGAAGATGCGACTCTCTCTATCTATAAAATTTTTGGTTTTGTTTATTTCATCTTCATCTCCTTCCATGAAGGTATTATTTTTATTTTTTAATTTGTGTCTAATATGATCTTCATCTCCTTATCTGCATGTATGGATTTTTTTTCTTCGCTTCATTCTAAAAATTTCTTCTTCATGGTTGAGAGATTTTCTCTCAAAATTAGTTGCGTCTCATTCTATTTGTCTAATTTGTGTTATGTAGTTTTGCATCTCATTATCTGTTTGTCTAATTTTTGTTTGAATGTAACCAATAGATATGTGTTTCAAAATTTGTTATTTAAAATTTGTTATATGTGTTTGATTAATTGTCTGAGAGAAATGAAGCTCTTAGAATACCATTTGCAAATCCTATGTTTTATGCCATGTTTTTTGTTTTAAGTTTCTATAAGGAATATGAACTCTTTTCCAAAAAAAATGTAAGGGATGAGAACTTTCTTGTAAACTGATGAATGCAATTCATTGTTTCACCATTTGCAAAAATTTCTTACCAAATTCACAGTAACTCTGCATGTGACAGACTTCTACTAGTGGTGACTCGACAACAGAACTCTATCGAAAATGAGATGCGGTTGAGATGTCCCAAGATATATCCATTAGAGCAAACTCGAGTGAAGAAGTTTGGTGGGTTATGTTGAGGATAGTATTACTCAAGAGATTTGGATTGAAGTTATCAAGGGGTCCATCCTCAGTCCTAAGTGTGGAGCAATGACTTCTTGAGAAATGGATGTGAAGAAGTTTGGTGGGTTATGTTGAGGATAGTATTGCAAGACAAGAAGTAGTGAATATTGCAAGACGGGACTCCAGAGGCACGATGACCCAGATCAGAGTGCAAGTGACCTACGGATGGATGCACTAAGGCTCAATATATTCATCAACCTAACTTTGATTGTAATGTGCTTATTGGCAGCAGTTGCATATTTTGTAGGTAAGGGAGGGGTTGGGTTTTAAATAACATTGACGTGTAATGTTAAAACTTGAAACAACCATGATATCTTTGTTTACAGGTAACCAATTGTTTAATTGACTCCAAAGAGAGATAATATACGCCAAGATTGTCCTCTTAATTGAATAACGGTGATGAATATTACATGCTTGCAGTGGTTTCTTTACAAACCATTTTTTCTGTTGAAAGTTATTTGACAAACCATGTTGCGACCATTTATGCGTATAAATATGGATGGCTCCTAACAAACGAAGAGTCAGTATGTGCGTGTATTCAATTAGATAAATATGATGAATAGTGAATTAATGAAATATAGAAATATTAAACAAGAAAGTTTTAAATAATTCATTAAAGAAGAAAGGGAAGAGAGAAACTGGAAAGGGATTGTTTCATAAGAAAAAAAGTTAGAGAAAGGAGAAAAAGTAAGGGATTGAAAGGAGAGATGGAAAGATGAGCACTACCGGTGCAGGGCACTTTGAGGTAAAACGATGTTGAATGATGACTATTTAGTACATACAAGTAAAATTGTTCTTAAAAATTGCATATCCTTGAAGCATTTAACGCTTGAAATAGGTGGTAGCCATGTGGTAGGCACAGTTACCATACGGTTGTGTTTGAAACTTATCCAATTTCTCGAAGTTGTAGGATGAAAATAATTTTCTTTAAGAATTGTTGTATCGTTCCATCGTAAGACAAATTTATGGGAGAACACAAGCAAATGCATTTTTTCAAATGTACGAAACTGCATCTGACGGTTGAAATCAGATTTTCACCATGCATTAGGCATGAACTATACCTAGTATATAATAAATAAATATCATTAAAAGTGGTAGGTATGGTTACTTGAAAACTTCTTTATCTTAAGATCAAATAGAGATATTTTAACCAAAAAAGTATAATCTATATAATAAAACAGGTTGAAAAGTGCTGACTGGGACAAACATTGGAGATAAATCCAACCGCCCGTCCCAGATCAACACTCGTATCAACCATTAGATTGTTTGGATTAATGCAAAACATGACATGTCACTTTCAATTTAGCATCACTCTTTAATGTCTCCTTTAAACTAAGATGCGTTATAGCCTATGGGAACTCTAAAGCCATACTATTGGGCCCAAAACACCAATTGTTGTCTGTTGCTTTAAATTGGGAATTGGTGCCCTACAGCACAAGAGCGCTACTAGCTCTTCCCTGGATCAATAACAAATTATTCGTTGGAGTTTAAAGAAGCACTTTCCTTCTTCGACTCCTTCCGTTTCTCCAATCCATCAATTACAAATTATTCCGTTGGAGGTTTAAAGAAGAACTTTCCTTCTTCGACTCCTTCCGTTTCTCTAATCCATCGATTACAAATTATTTCGTAGGAGGTTTAAAGAACTTTCCTTCTTCGACCCCTTCCGTTTCTCCAATCATGAATGAGAAATGATCAGTTACAAGATAATAGTAAACCTCTATAAAAACTCTCCTTTTTCGTCTTCAGTCAATTTGTGCTTCCTTCTCCGGTCAATTTGAAGTCTATTCTAGGCCCATTCAAAGAATCCCAATTTCAAGTAAGCTTTATTTAAGTTTATATGCTTCCTGATTGATTTGTTTGATTTTGTATTTTTTTTAGGTGGACTCAAGGAATGTCGAATTTCAAGTAAGTTTTATTTAAGTTTATATGATTACTTTTTATTTAAATCATCTTCACGATAATTTATTTTTTCCTAAATAAATGCGATCGAATAAGGAAAGGGTTCTCCTCTTTTGGTTACACCACTACCATTCTTCGCTGGCTAGCTCTCCTCCGCTTTGGAAAAGAGACGAGGAGGACGAAGAAAGAAATCTAAGTATAAGGTTTGATATTTTTGTTTTCTTTTCTTCTTTGATTTCGGTTGGATAGCTGAAGTGGAAGAAGAAGAAAAAGAAGAATGCGGGTCCTGTTTCAACGATCTCTCATGGTAACATCGACGAGCAGATTTCTCAAGTTATGCCATGCAAACCTATCCCGAACACACGAGGTTTTCATGCTCTATGTGTTATTCGTCTCTTAATGCCGTTCAATAGATAAAATTTGGAACCTATTTGTAGATATTCGTATTTTCTTTCCCTTGAATTTCCTTTAAGCTGCTCCTTTCAAACTTATGGATCCACTTTGATTTCGGACTTCTATTGTAATTGGGGAAAATTTTTATCATTTTCTCTATCTTGGGTCTTTGGCAAATGATCTAGATTATGTTGATATCCACCATGAGTTGTAAGTACAATTTCCGAAGAGCAAAGGATTTTGGTAGGTTTCATTTTGCAATTTGGGTATGGTTGCTATTGTAGCTGCCTACTTGATCTTTGTTTTATGTTTGACTAATGTAAATCTCTGTGTAATACTAAAATAGATGTATTTTTCACTGAAGTTCACAATGAATGTAATCTTATTTCTTACTTGAAAGTCTCACATATAACGGATTTTACAATCTTCAAAATATCGTATATGAATGGTAAGTGGTCTCATTTTTAGACACCAAAGTTTCAAACTCTTTGGTATGGCATTAAGATCCTATGCTAAGCACTCTCCATCAAACTAGAGGAAGTGTTCACCCATCCTTTTTAAACTTTATTCCTTTAGCATTAATTGGAGGTTGCATTCAGATGGTACATGACCATTCTTCTTTTTTCTTGCCCCATGACATGTATTTTTCTGAGGAGGATATGTAATAGAAAATATAGTTTCTATAAGCTTTTTGTGCCATTAATAAGTTCATCGAAATTGAAAACCATCTTTATTTATATGATGCTTGAGGGTTGGTATGTTTGTTGAGAGAAACTTTAGAGTTCATGTATTGTGTGGATAATCACTTGAGTTCTTTTGGTAACACTTTAATATGAAGTTTCGGAAGTCCGAACCTATGAGATTTTTGATGGATTGCAGAAAGATATTGTTGCTTTATTAATTAGAGATCAATGTTTATTGACTTCAATTATTATTGTTAGAGGCCTGCAAGTTCCTTGATTAGAGGTGGACACCTAAGTTCACTGTGATGGTTGCCATTGCACAAAAATATATTACACTAAATTCTCCTAGCCTGGATATCTTGAAAATGTTCGGCTACGGTAGTCCACTCACAAAGTACATAATAAAATAAAAGTTCCTTCCTGCTTAAACTTTGTTCTTCGTTTTCACTTTTACAAGCATTGTTTTTTTTACTTATTAAAGCATCCTCATCTCCATAGATAAATGTATGTTCTTCGATTTATTTTATAAATTTTAGTCCAAATAACTTCAATGAGAAATTTTACTGTCAAGTTTCAATAGTCGCCTATTTTCTTATGCGATGTTGAGAAATTTGAATTTAATTTGTTTACTAAAAGTATTCAGAATGTGTTTTTTATGCGATACATTGTACGATTAATGATTTCATTCAAGGATTTGTTTGTTAATTCTATGTGTTTAACGAGTTTCGCGGTGCCGAAGGCACGGGTTATACCTAGAAGTATGGACTAAACACAATGTTTTTTGCTGACTGGGGCAAACTAAAAGACAAATCCAGCCATCTGTTGTGTTTTCCATCAAATCTTAGACATTAGATCAATTACCTACCTCGAGAAAACGAAATCTATTCACCCACTTAATGCACGTAAATAAACAAGAAGATGAATCTGGACTGTTTATTCCCCTTTATTTTTCTATCTACACGTTTGAGAAAAACACTTGGGGTGAATAGACGTGTAAATCAAGTAAATTGTTGTTTGTTTTTTGTACCTTAAGAAAAACATTTGTCAAGTCTATCCAGCTTCTTTGCAATCTTAATTTTATCTACGTACAAATGATATCTGGACGAAAAAAGATCATATGGATTAGATTATAATCAGATTAAACATAAACATACATCACATCTCTTCACCTCCTAAACAATTTAAACCCTAACCATTACACTATATATTTTCCAAGTTCTCCATTTTGTGGAAGTTTCCAATAATTACTAACATCCTTCATTTTTCTATATGTATATTTCCCCATTCATTTGATTTTGTTGCTATAGTTTAGTTGCATGTATTATATAAATTATTTGTGATATTCACAATTTCGAGTCAAGACTATGAAAGTAAATGTATTTTATTTTGAAAATGGACAAACTCAAAGAGAAAACAAAGACAAACCAAAGATAAATCTAGCCGTCCATCTCAGATGAGCACAAATCACCATGACAAAATATAGGGATAAAAATTATTGATAAATCTTGACCACCCGATTTATTGTTAAGTTTTACAAGGAATGGTACAAATTTAAAGCTCATTCTATTTACACAATAATGACGAGAGGAGTTACATCTTCATTTTTTCTCTTTATTAGCTATTTATTTCATGATTCAATGACCAAGATCAAATCTATTATATAAAATGTAATAGATTTTATATAATAGATAGACAATCCAACCGTTTATTTAATTTTCTCTGGCATCCTCACCCTTTAATCTATTACATACCTTAGTAAAGAAAATTAGTTGTTTTTTTTGTTGAAAAAGAAAAGAAAATTATTTGTTGACCCTCCTAAATCTGGACCCTCCATGTCCATCTTTTTTTTTTTTGTTGAGATCCATGTCCATCTTAAACCAAAAAACTTAATATGACAATTTGAAACAAATTAGTTGTCAAAGTTAGGGCCAAATAAAAAGGTTTCTTTCCCCTCATTCTTAGTCATTATTGAACCATTAAGTTCGTAATATAATGGATTGAAACAAAACTCATCTTAATTGTCAAAGTTAGGACCAAATAAAAACGGCTCATGTTCAAAAAAAAAAAAAAAACGCCTCATTCTCACAACCGTTAGTAAACCATTACTTGTAAAAATAGTGTAGAGAGAAAGAGTGGTTCCTACCATCAGTCAGCATTCTTTACTAATTAGTGGCTTAAGTTACAACCTTCCAACATCGTCAATTGGAATGCTTCAACTTCTCAAATTAATCTTTGAGAAACAGAAGTCACTCTGACTCCTCTTATAGTTGTCCTTTTAAATTTCCCTCTCTTTTAAGTTTCCAAAATCTCCCATACCTAATTTCAATTGGGAAACATGGGTGTCTTCTTCCTCATCCATCTCTTATAATGGGTGAAAGTCACACAAAAACACAAAATGAGGGTTCTCTCTTTAAATGGGTGAAACATGGGTATCTTCTTCCTCATCCAGCTCTTTACTTTTTTTTAAGGATTATTGCGCTTCATTTTTTTCTCTTTACCTCTCTACCCATGACGAATATTGTCTTCATCATC
>BEHA01001566.1:815614-851219 GCA_002897215.1 Eschscholzia californica subsp. californica
TAGTTATAGCACTTTGAAGCCTGCGGAAAAACGGAAGCGCACTAGGCGCGCGAGGGGTTAAAAGCTCGGCTTTATGGTTTTGTTCCGTCAGCCCTTGCTGCTCATGGAGTGCTTATGCACTCCACTGGCTGCCTACTCCACTCGTTAGCACTAAACGACGAAGCCAGGAGCGGAAGGAGGGACGTGAACCCTCAACCTCAGCCTTGGCAAGGCTTTGCTCTACCATTAAGCTATTTCAGCCAGCTCCGGTAGTGGCAAAGCACTAGAGCAATTTACGTATCACTTGATACGGACGACTTCTGTTTTTCCGCCGGACCATACTCTTGACCTCCCATCGAGCTACGAACACGAGTAGGTAGGTGGCTAGGGGGCGACTGGGCTGGGAAATTAAACTTTTATGAAGCTTCGATATGTAAAGTCTGAAGGAGACTTCTTTTCGTTAATTAGAACCGATAACAGCAAATGCATGGTAACCAATAATTTTCTTACTTGTAATTAGATGGTTTCATACAAAACTATAATGATTCTATTTTGATAAGTTCTGTAATAACAAGTAAAATAATAAATAAAACATTCCTACATTCTGTTGATTCTATTTGATCATTTGATCCGGGTGTTGCAAGAGATGATTGAGAATAGTTTTAGGTCAAGATACCCAAAGGAGGGATTACATTTTTATTTTTGATAAACTATGAGAAGAACATTTACAAGAATGACCTCAAACATGAAAAGTAATTACATATAATACATTTCATATTGACACCCCCCTCAAGCTGAACGTCCATTAGTGTGAGAGAGCTTGAACTTCAATTCATTGAACCGAGAGGTGGAGAGACCTTTGGTGAAAATGTAAGCGATTAATGCTGAGTGATATAGTCTGCTTTGGAGTGGAAAAGTTTTTGAAATGGTGGCAGACCATTAAGAACAAAGGAGGGTAAGCGATTGATGGTAAATATGGCAGTCTGAAAAGCATCAGGCCAAAATTTATGTATAACAGAGGCATGATTTAAAAGACAGATTCCAGTTTCAATAAGATGACGAATCTTTCTTTCCGCCACACCATTCTGTTGGGGGTGTGGGGAGATGATTTTCGATGAATAATTCCATTCTGAGTTAAGAAATTTGATAAATCATTATTAATATACTCTCCACCACCATTAGATTGAAGAATTTTAATGGGATTTGAGAATTGCTTTTCAATGAAGATTTTAAAGGTTTTAAAAATGTTTGAAACTTCTGATTTATGATGTAAGAAATAAAGCCAGGTATAGCGAGTAAAATCATCAACAAAAAGAAGAACAAAGCGATACCCACTGTTAGACAATTCAGGGGATGGCCCCCATAGATCAGATGGGATGATTTCATTAGGATTGGAAGATAAATGAGTTACAGGATTAAAAGGAAAATGATGATGTTTCCCAGAAATACAGTCAACACATTTAAATTCATTGATTACAGAAGTACTTAAGGGTAAGAGATGTTGATTACCTAAGACTTAAAACTTTGGAGATTGACATGAGCTAGACGACGATGCCAAATTTCTGGAGTAGCTTTTGAACTAGGTGAGAGAGACTGAGCAAAAAGAGACAGAGGAGACTTTGAAGTTGAAGCAGGAAAGAGTCGAAAGAGGCCATCACTAATCGTGCCGGCGAGAAGTATTTTCCATGTGAGAAGATCCTGAACAAAGAAACCTTGTTGATGAAACACGACAACACAGTTTAAATTATGAAGAAGACGAGAGATTGAAATGCGATTTTTCTTAAAAGAAGGTACTATCAGGGGTTTTTAATAATAACTTTATTAAAGGGTAAGAGAATTTTACCAACACCACTAACTGAAGCTGTTTGTCCATTTCCTACCATTACATTTTCAGGAGCAACAAAATCAGAACGAGAAATCAATGAGGTTGTATCAGAGGCAATGTGAGTTGTGGCCCCAGAATCGACATACCAGTTTGGATCAACAGTGATAGAGTCGATTCCAAGGGCAGCAAAGGATTGATTGAGGTCCTGAGGTCGAAGAAGATTGTAGCATTTACGAGCAGAGTGACCAGCATGACCACAATACTGGCAAATTAATGGAAAACGATCTGGGGGAGGGCCAAGAACAAAGGTACGTGTAAAACCATCTGCTGGACTATCTTCCTCGACCGCCAAATCGATTTGGGCCTGTGCCTCGATTATTTCGAGAAAATGAGGGATTGTAGGAACGAACAGAGGGTTGAACTGAGGTGAGAAGAGTTGTGGGTGGTGGAGTGGAGCTACTAATCATTTGAAGACGACATTCATGAGTTAAAAGAAGATAGTTGAGCTCAGAGTAAGAGGGAGGAATAGTTCGAGTGGTGATTGAAGTAACCAGACCTTCAAAATATCAAAATCAGGACCCAGACCAGCAAGAACAATGAGAACAAGTTCATCATTAGAAACAGGGTGACCAATAGCAGCTAGAGAGTCAGAAATGGTTTTGATTCGAAGAAGGTAATCGGACACAGAAAGGTTTCACTTCTTTGTTGTTTGAAGCTGAAGTTTGAGATTCATAAGTCTAGCTAAGTTGAGAGAGGAAAAGGATCTTTCAAGAGCTTCCCACACAACTCGAGAAGAAGTGAGACCAAGAACCTGAGAGAGAACTGTTTCAGTGAGAGTGGCATTTAGCCAAGATAAAAGCATTTGATCAACACGATACCAATACACATAGTCTGGGTTAGGAAGAGGGGGAGTTTACTGAGAGAAAGTTAGAGTTTCAGATGGTGGGGGGAATGTGCCATTAACAAACTTGAACACGTCTTGAGAGTGAAGAATGGGTAGAAGTTGGCTCCTCCAAAGTAGATAATTTGTGTTGTCAAGCCGAATAGAAACAAGATGAGATATATTCGTGAGAGTGGAAGAGTAGAAATGGAAGAGGAGGGAGAAGGGGAGGGAGAAGAGAAGGTACGTGGAGAAGAAACTTGAACAGGGATTTCGGCCATGATTGAAAACAAGACAGACACAGAAAGAGAGGAAGAAGAAGATGAAGGCGCTGAAAAACCAAAAAAAACTTTAGAGGTTGGAGGCTCTTGATACCATGAGAATAGTTTTAGGTCAAGATACCCTACAAGTAGAGATTACATTTGTATTTGTAATAAACTATGAGAAGAACATTTACAAGAATGACCTCAAACATGAAAAGTAATTACATATAGTACATTTCTTATCGACAATGATGAGCGAGAAAAAAGTTTTGGTATTTCATTGTTGCATATATCAACCATCTTAACCTCTCCATTTGGTTCTTCTTCATCTTCCACATTAGAGAGAAAATACCATCCTAGAGCTCTCCTAAAACTCGACAATTAAGTACTACTCCTATTAGGCCAATGATGACCTACACCAACCATGGCACTACAAAACTTTTGGTGTCCAATGGATAAATTTGCACAGGTACCCTTTAATGGTGGTGCGGCTAGTTTGGGCTAAGTGTTTTTGGGTTCCATGTTTATTGATTAGATATTTGAGTTTAGAGAGAGAAACTTCAGGTGATTCTTCTGAGTGAGAAAAATTCATATTTACTGATCACATATCACATAAAATTGTAAACTCAAAATATTATTTATTTATTTATTCATTAAATTAGTATTTGATGAGGTGGACTAATGTTAGTAGTTAAGAAATTAGTGGGTCAGTTTATTAGTGGCAAGTTAATGGCATTCATGGAAAAATTAGTGGGATCATGTTAATAGTGATCATAGTTATTGAGTAGAATTTGGATCTATAAATAGACCAGTTAAAATCAAATCAAGTCAAGCAATTCAATTCAGTTTATTCCTTCTTCTTTCTTCTTTGTTTGTTCAAGTTATAATTTCCTTTATCTTTTGGAAATTAAACACATTTAATTTCCAACATTTGGTATCCGAGCTAGTAATATTTTGTGATTACTACCGAATTGCAAAATGAACGGCTCAATCCAACCTCAGCTTCCACAACTTTGTAGGAAATTTTTTTTTCAATGGTGTATCCAAATGAAAACATTATTTGGCTTCCAGGAAATTTGGGAGTTTGTCGAATTTGGGTATGAAGAACCAGTTGATCGGGTAGCACATGAAGCTCTATCTCAGGTCCAAAAAGATAGGTTGAGAGAGAACAGAAAGAATGATAAGAAGGCATTGTTCTTTCTCTAGCAAGCTGTTGATGAAATTGTCTTCGAGAAAATCTCAAGAGCTGAAACAGCTAAAGAAGTGTGGGGTTTGTTGCAAAGATCCTACAAGGGTGATGAGAAGGTAAAAAAAATGTAAGGTTGCAGACTTTACGAGGTGAATTTGAATCTCTTAATATGATTAACTCTGAAAATATTTCTGATCATTTTATAAAGTTCAATCTATTGTTAATCAATTGCGGGTTCATGGTGAACAATTAACTAATCTTCGTGTTATTGAGAAAATCATGAGATCATTGATAGGTCGTTTTGACTATGTTATTGCTGCAATTAAGGACGGAAAAGACCTCTCAACTATGTCAGTTGAAGGTTTGATGAGTTCATTATGTTCTCATGAATATAGGATGAACCAGAGAGCTGCTGCAGGGTCTATATAACAAGTTTTTCAAAGCAAAGTGACTCTATTTGGAAAACGTAGTTCTAGTGGTGAAACACCTACCTACAAAGGTGAAGAAAGCCATGGTAAAGAACCCCAAAAAAAGGAAGGTATGACAATTCTAAACTTATATGTTTTCGTAGCAAAAAATTAGGTCATTATAAGTCAGAATGTAGAGTTTCCAAGAAATATTCAGAGCATGCTAACTTTGTTGAAGATGATATAGAAGAGGAAGAAACTCTTTATTCAGATGAAGATTTAGATGATTATTCAGTAGAAAGTGATGAAGATGGAGTTTGGGCTCTCCTGTTAAAGAATATCATCAAATAAAAATTGATATTGATGATGAGAGAGTAACTTCAGAATCTCAAGTAATTGAGATTACACCTATTTCTCCGCAAATTCATGATAATTCAAATTCAGAATTATGTCCCAGTTCAACTTAATTGTATTCAAGTTATGTCATCAAGGTTTGATGACTACGTTGTAACCATGATAATAATGGGTCTGACGAGGATTTCACAAGTTTTGTATCTTTTGCAAATTGTAATCCCACCGATCTTATCACTCTTAATGAAACAGTAAAAAATGTGGGATGGATTTCAGCTGTGGATGGCTCCTCCAGAGCCTTCTATAATGTTTGATGAGCCAGCGATGGTAATCGCATTTGCCTCGCATAATTTTAAGGTCGAGAAATATTTTGTATTTCGAAGTATCGAATTTGTGATCCCAATGTCTGCTAGATATTTATCTTCATCACCTTTAGATATGTTTCTTCCAGAATCCATACCTTTCATAAATAATCTATTATATAAAACACAATGGTGTTTTTGGAGCTCAACCGTCGATTTATCTTTTGGATATTCACGTCCCTCGGATTTTCATCAAAAACTTTACGATCTAATGGTTGAATTTGAATTTAAAAAATAACTACTGAAACTAAATTGAGTTACAACTTCTCCACCCACCCACGATTCACATCCTGAAATTCGGTTTTAACTACCCTTTCTCAGCAAGCTAACTTCTGATACACAAGGTGCATTCGTAGCCAATAGACAGATTTTAGACTCTATTCTCATAGCTTCGGAGGTGATAGAGTCAGCAACCAAATCAAAATCTTCGGGTTTGATATTCAAGATTGACATTGAGAAGGCCTTCGACAATGTGCGATGGGACTCAATTGACGTAGTATTACAGAAGATGGGATTTAAATGGAGATGGAGGAGATGGGTCAAACAAGGTATGAAATCAGCACACTTTTCAATACTAATCAATGGAAAATCGAATGGCTTCTTCCAAGCTTCAAGGGTCTGAGGCAAGGGGATCCCTTATCCCCTTTCATATTCATACTAGTTGGGGAAATCTTCTCTATGTTAATGAAAGAAGCTCAGGTTGTGAACAAGATTCATGGGCTAAGGGTCAAAGAACTCGGAACCGAGATAACCCACTTACAGTTCGCTGACGATACTATAGTTTTTCTACAAGCTGATATTGAACAAGTCCGAGCTGTAAATGTAATTCTCCATCGCTTTGAAGCTTTAACAGGTCTCCGCATCAACAGAGACAAGACTTCAGTTATAGGTGTTAATACGGAACCTGAATTGCTAGAAGAAATCAAAGGCATTATTCATTGTCGTCAAGAGACCCTTCCTTTTTCTTACTTGGGTCTTCCTCTTGGGAAATCTCCCAAATGCAAGTCTTTCTGGGATCCGGTCATTGATAAAATTCAAAAGAGATTGGCTACGTGGAAATGCAAATACTTATCTAAAGGAGGGCGGATGGTTCTTATCAAAAGTACATTAACAGCCATTCCGATATACTATCTCTCGTTATTCTTGATGCCAGTCTCTATCAGTAAGAAGGTTGATCGTATTATCAGGAACTTTTTATGGGGAACAACTGCAAATAAAAGAAAATATCACTGGGTAGCTTGGTCTAAAATCAACATCAGCAAGAAATCAGGTGGACTTGGTATTAAAAACTTGGCATTGATGAACAAAGCACTTATTGGCAAATGGGTTTGGAGGTATGGACAAGAACCTCATAGCTTTTGGAGGAAGATAATTGATGAAAAATATAAGGGAGGTGCTGCTCCGTGGTTCCCAAGCGACCAAATAACATCCAAAAATGCTGGCCCATGGAGAAGAATATCTTCCCTGACCCCTATTATCATGAAGAAAACCAAACTAGAGATCAATAGAGGTCGTCAGCTTAGCTTTTGGTTGGACGACTGGACGGGCAGAGGGTCTTTTAAGTCTAGATTTCCTACCCTATGGAGAGCTACCAAGAAGAAATTTGCATCTATAGAGGATAATTTGGGTGGCGCTTTCGTCGATGATTCATGGAATCTTCATTTTTCTCGGCCAATTAGAACATCAGAGATTAATCCCCTTACTTCTCTCCTTGAGTCCACAACGGAAGCTTCATGTTCCCTCAATTCCTCGATTGACTCACGTAAGTGGCTCCCTTCGAACCATGGTTTCTCGGTCATCTTTATATTTAGAGCTAGAACATCAAGTTGCATCCTCACAACAGCCAGTTGCAAGTTGGATTTGGAACAAATGTATTCCTTCGAAAGTCTCTTTTCTTCTCTGGGCTATCATCCATAAAGCTGCTCCAACCATGGACAAGATTATTCGAAGAGGCTTTATAACTCCAAACAGATGCTCTTTGTGCAAGTCCAATTGTGAATCATCTGATCACCTATTCCTTAATTGCACCTTCACTTCTAAGATTTGGCAAGCTTTAATCCCCTCTCATGATACAAACAGTAGCACTCAATCAATCTCCAACTTCTTGATAGAATGGAAACCAAAGAAAGTAACAGATAGAAAATCCTTCCTCCATCTTTGTACCCCTCCGGCAATCATTTGGGTCATATGGTTAGAGCGTAATTATAGAGTTATGGAGATAGAAAGTGACAGAGAAGCTACACGGGATAATATCATCATTCAAGCTAAGAGCCTAATTCACTATTGGGCAACCAATCAACTATGGAGCAAGTCGACCCCTTTTAGCCAATACATTAGGAATTGGGATGCTTTATCTAGGCTATAAGCCTAATGTATCTATATTTTCTTGTCTTTTGTCTGTGTATTGGATGGTTAGCCATCTAAGCTTCTGCCATTGCATTGTTCTTTCATTAATGATACTATTTTATCTTCTCCAAAAAAAAAAAAACTACCCATACCCATAATCCCTATCTTCTAATTTATCTTTCTATTTGTTTTGTTTGTAGGTTAGAGTTTTGACATTTGATGTACTGTGTTTTGTTTTTTTGCTTCTCTGACTTCCGAGTTAAGAAGCTTAATAACATTACTAAGTTTAGTGAAAATCTTTATTTATTATTTTTTTTCTTTGTTAGAGTTAAGTTTTCACTCATAATTATAAACAATCATCTCTGTGTTCAATCCATCTTCAACTTGCATGTGTAAAAAAACATGTTAAGGTTTTTTGTGATCTCTCTATCTCCCTTCTTCATGGTTAGTGTTACTTTCAATGTTATTTGTGTTTATTTTGTATTCTTTGATTTGAGTAGTGGTAGATGAAGAAGTAAATGGATGGAGTGATGGAGCATATTATCGTAATGGTTAATTATATTTATTACTTTATCTTTCATGTTATACTGATGATTGATGAAGTAACCCTTAACTGCTTAACTTCTTCTACGTATATCTCTGAATACTCACATTCTTTGGAATTGTCTTTTTAGATTTTCTCATCATACTTGGAAATTAGATAAAAGAGTTATACAACACTTATCTCTCATTTATCTCTCTCCAAAATCTTCTACATTGTTTGAGTTTTCTTAGGTTTTCATATTTGTTTTAATAAATGACTATGATTTTTTTTTCTTTTCAAGTTTAGAGTGGTGGCTCAATGTTCCTAAACACATACGAGAGAGTGGTGAAGTTTAGACTTTATCAAATCAATTTATTTTCTATTTACTTTGTTTGTAATTGTGGTTGATGAAATTATTTTCGTGTCTGTCCGATCTTCATCGGTAGTTTGTTGATCTAATGGCGATAATTGAATTTGAAATCAACTAAACCGTCACTTCCTAAGTTAACTAACTACTTCCTAAGCTAAATATCCCACGGTTATTTTTCTTCTGATAACTTCTTTTTTTATTTCTTTATCGATCTCTTTCTCTCATATTTGAATCGAGAAAATAACCACCCAAAAAATATCTAATGAAACTATCTCACCCACTTCCCACGTATCTCTCTCTCTTCCCACCAACTACTCAAAATTCAGACTAATTATATTTTCTCTCTCACGTATATAACAATCAACTGCCCACTTCACTTAGATTTTCCGATTTCTTACCAATTATTTCTCTACTGACTTTTTCTTCATAAATATAAATATAAATAATTATCTAACCTCTTTTTTCATCGTTTTAATTTCTTTTGTTATGACCTCCTTCTTTGTTCTGACATATAATTATGATTTTTATTTTCATGTGTAAATCAATATTCACATCACTCTTAAGAGTACAAAGTGGTGGCTCATAGTTCCTGAATACCTTCGAGAGAGGTAAAGTCCCGACCTTCGGAATTTTATGGATTCAGGTTGATTTTGTGTTTTAATCAGTCGGGGTTGGGTTGATATTGTTTTCCATAGTTCTGCTCTCTTTTCATTTATTTATTTTGGTTTAAATTTGTTTGTCGTCTAAGTTTAAGAGAATAGTAGTCTCTTGATTTTTTATTTTTGCAGAGACTAGAGACACAATGAAGTCTTTAAGAGATAACAAAATATCTACAGAAGAATTTGGTCTGCGCTATAACCTTCTCCAAATTAATGGTTCTAAAAGAAGTTAGATACAACGAGCCAGTGTTTTTTCTTTTTTGTTGAAAGGCCAAAGAGGTGTTTGAGGATGTATCTTTAATATTTAATTTTTAGTAAATTTTCAAGAGGGAGTGATGTAAAATTGTTGGTTGGGGTTACGAAAAAGATCAATAGAGAAAAAATTCATTACGAGGATGTATCTTTGATGTTCACTAAATTTTGTAGTGAAACTTTCTCCAAAGGTTTCGTTTGAACCTTTAATTCCTTTCGGAAAAAATATTGAGAAAAGAAATGAAAATTGCCTTTGTTTTCTCCATATGTTTTTGTTCTACTATTCATTGTTTTTGTACTTGCTACAAATTTTCTTACAAGTTCTTTCTGTATAATCTCAACTAACAATTCAAGTAAATATCTAACCATTCGAGTTGGTAATTTTGTTTCAAACATGTTTCATAAAGGACAAGTTGTGGCTTTAGTCTCTAGAACTATTTCATGTTATGTTACTAATTTTTGTATTATGGAGTTCTTGAGATTTTTCTTTTCTTTCAACTTTTAAAATTTTAAAACTTCACTTTATTAGGGTGACCTTTTATTATTTAATTGTTTATAGTTTCTCTATCTCCGCTACTCCGCCGCTAATTTAGAGAAAAATCTTCTTCTTCTATTTGTGGTATATAATATGGAGTATAACTTTTATGCTTATGTAATTAGTGGTGTACATAAAGTGCTTCTCTTTATTTAAAGAAAAGTCTCTAACATTTTTAATATACCACAAGTGAAATTTCATTTATAAAATCTGGAGAGTTATTTTTTTTTTAAAAGAATCTAGAAAGTTGATCATAGATTCCAATAACTAGGTGCCCACCGCGTCCTACGGACGCGGTAGATCCCTTTTGGCTAACGCCGTTGTTAGTATATTATGCAAGAATATAAGACATGTCTGTGAATCTTTTGCAGTCAACATAAGTCGGGGTCGAGCATACACTCAGACGTGCATGTACCATTGTTTTCATTTCTTCACTAGCTGGGATCACACAGGTATCTGTGATTCGCATAATTGCGAATTACAGACACCTGCATAATGTCGGATGGTGAAGAAATGAAAACAATGGTACATGCACGTCTGAGTGTATGCTCGACCCCGACTTATGTTGACCGCAAAAGATTCACAGACATGTCTTATATCCTAGTATATTATAAGATCCAAATCACAACTATTTACATTTATAACATAAATAAACTATTACAAGTATATATAACATATTATCTAATATCTTACAGACAAAAGTTATTTTACATTATAAACTTGCAATATAATAGTTAGAAAATTTAATACACTAATCAGTAATATTAAACATATCATCTGTTTGATCGACTCCTTCAGAGAGATAATCTCCAACACATAATGGTGGATCAAGCTCCATAAGATTCATCTCTGGTGCAGCTTTAGATTTCAGAGATGCTTCATATAGGTCCACCAAATGTCTCGACGTACGAGAGGTATGGAACCAAATGTCAGTTGTTACTTTTTGATAAAATTAAGCGAGTAAATGATTTTTCAGGAATAAACCAAAGAAGTGATGAAGTCAATAATTATGAGGAATTGATGTTTAATTTGGCACCTAAAGAGGATAGTCTAGTACAACTCAAGTTCGTCAAGGGGTGATTTGCAATAAAGGTATGAGGTAAGGGGCATTATGTAATGTGCTGGAAATTAGGGATTCAAGTGACAATTCGGGTGGTGTATGAAATTTCAAATACCAGGAAGAGGCACCACGTGGATATATGCTGGATGATGTCATGGTGCTCTTTTAATGGGTAATCTTTTCTTTAATTTAAAAGGTGGAACCCATCATCCGTTTGGCCTTGGTGTAACAATGAGATAACTCCACATCCTAGAAAAAAGGAGGAACATATTCGGGATTAGCAACCCTAATCTCCGTCTACGTAACCCTATAAAAAGAAAGGTACGAGACAGAGGAAAGGGAGAAGAAAATAGAGAACAAATAAATTAATTGAAGGTAGTCGTAAGGAAAAACAGAGAAGGAGGATACCAATTACAACTTCGCACGTGGGCGGAAATCGACATCGAAACATCATATGGGTGAAATCTTATTCTCTTTCTTTGATTTAACTATTATCATTGTTGTAATGGAGTGCTAGACTCTTCTCCTAGAGTGAAAGATGAAGCCATGAATATGAATAAAATCGTGTTTAATCTCCATGATTCTCTTGATTGTGCTTTGCTATAAGAAAATATTGAACTCTTATTAGTTTTTCGTTTGATATATTTTTCATTATCTATTCTTCCAATTTGATATATCATATTTAGATTTGAGTCTTTAATGATTTATGCTTATTAGTTGATAGATAATAGTTAAGTTGTCAATGTTTCGCTAAATTGAGTTTAAACCTTTATATGATTATGTGCTTTTGAAACTACATATTATCCGATATTTGAATGCAAGTGGTATATCAAATATTGAGTTATATAATAGATAGAGTATTATGAATGGTGAGATATTCTTTTTATGAATGTTTATGGTGGATTCCAAACTCTAGGATTTTTCTCATATTAGTTTCCTTCCGATTGAATTATTAATTTCACTTTATTACTTTATTTATTTATTTTTCATCAAAAACAAATCTCAAAGTTTCTTATTCACTAGTTTAGGATTAAAACATAGTTTCGACTTGTCTTCGTGGGATCGACCCGTACTTGCTAGGTCTACACTACATAGACCCGTGCACTTGCGGTTTTTATTACAAAATGCGGGTTTATTTTAGCCTATTACTTAGGTTAGTTTAAATACGCATCACCTTCCATACCACAACGGTAACAAGCTTCTTCACGAGTTTTGGGAACGGTATTATTTGTACCATTTACCTGATCAGGCTTTCTTGCTACATTATTCTTTGAATTTTCTCCTTTTTCCCACTTCTGGTGGTAAGGGGTTGCATGTTCCTCTCCCATCTGTTCGTACGGGATCCACGTTGGTTGTTTCTTTCAGAACTAGTTTTCCCTTTGTAATTTTGTTTCCTGCCATGATCATTTGACAATATCGCATGTGCTTTAGGAACAGGTGCAGACCCAGTGGGTCGAGATTCATGGTCATGTAATAACAACTAGTTATTATATTCATTGACCAAAAGACAGGTTAGTAACTGGAAAAATTTAGAGAAACATCGCTCTCGGTATTGTGACTGCAGGACGATATCCGAGGCATGGAACGTACTCATCTCCTCCCACTTTCGATCGTGAAACAATTTTACAAAGACTAGAATTATAAACAGAAATAAAAGAAAAATTCATGAATTCGGAACCATTGTCCGATCGTAATATTTTGATGTTGCAATTGAATTGCGTGGAAACATAATTGAAAAAATTAATGATTAATTTGGTTGAGTCCGATTTAGATCCCATAAGAAATATCCAAGTACAACGTGAACAATCGTCGACAAGTGTTAAGAAATATCGACACCCGCAGGTGGATGGGATCGGAAAAGGTCCCCATACGTCCGCATGTACTAATTTAAATATATGAGAAGAGAAAGTAGTACGAACGGGAAAAGCTAAACGAGATTGTTTAGAAAGAGGACAAATATCGCACGGTACTTTATTCCATAAAAATTTAAAATTCAAACATGGAAGTTTAGAATTAAAATACTGAAAACGAGTAAAATACGGATTGCCTAAACGTGAATGCCATAAAAAAAAGACTCGTGACTAGAACTATCTCTAACTAAACTTGAAACCAAAAGGATGAGACGCTCCGCGCGAAGGAAGTAAAGGTCATCATGAAGACTACCATGCCCAATCTTCGTCTTGTTGTTCGGTCCTGAGAAAGACACAACTTACGGCCAAATAAGACGGTACAACGAAGTGAATTAGATATCTAAGATATAGATATGAGATTGAATTGAAAAGATGGAATATGAAGAACATCTTGTAAATAAAATCTATTTGTAAAATAGACGGTATCAATGTGTTCAACCTTGACCCGTGAACCGTCTGGTAAACAGACATATAAATCCGGTGGTACAAGGGAATAAGTACAAAATCGAGAAAGATTGGAACAAATATGTTTAGCGGCTCCCAAATCAATGACCCACGGAGGATGGAAAGAAGAAATGTACTTACCGGTTAGGTTGACAAGAGGATCTTTGTTGTTGGTGGTGTCGTTAGATTGAGTAGTGGTGGGATGTTGGTTTCGTTCCAAGAGGGAAATTATATTTGATATTGTTCATTGGTGAACAAAGTCGCTGCAGGCACCCCCATATTTTCTGATCCGAAACCGAGGCAGCCATGGGATCTGTCGGTTGCGGTTCCTATTACGTTGACCATAGTTGGGTGGATACCCATGTATCTTGTAGCAAGAAGTAATATCATGTCCATGAATTTTTCAATTCTCACAAAACGGTCGAGGGCGTTTAGAACTGATGCAGGCGCATAGGCGTGTGGGCCCACGTCCACGCGTGCCCACACCCTATTAAGTCATAATAGTATTTTATTTAGTAGAAAAGAAGTTACTATAATTTGATATTTCTTTATTTTAAAGTTTCTATGTTTGAGTAGTTTATTATTTTAGGAATCCTAGTTTGAGTCTATCTAGGAAGGTTTATTATCTTATAAAAGGGGATCTAGTCTATGTTATTATTCACCTTGAAGAGAAAATCAATTGAAGTTATTAAGAATTTAAGTTTAGTTTATCGTTTTCTTTAATTGTTCTTAGTTTATTTTATTGTGCTTTAATTATTCCGCTGCGTCTACATCAAGTGGTATTCAGAGCCATTTTTTTAACCAATCACAATGGTTAATTCTACCGTTCCTACTCCAACAATCAAAGAGAAGACACCAACTTTTGCCTCCGAATGGGACAACATCAACAAGAAGTTATCCTCGGTTACAAAATTGGAAGAAGCTTTCGAAAATTACAAGAAGGAAACTATGGAAAAATTCGAAAATCACAAGAAGGAAACTATGGAAAAATTCGATCAAGTCAATGATTCGATCATGAAGCTATCTAAACAACTCGAAGGCATATGTAAGTCTCTCTCTTTTACCACTACTCCTTCTTCTACTACTTCCACTCAAGCATCATTATCACTTCCAACCATAACACCAACTTCAAATTCCCTACTTGGACAACCTAACACAACCCCGATTCACATCAACCCTACATCACCACTATCACCGGTTTTCCCACTAACATACATAAACCCTTCAACCTCCATGGTCGATACTGTTGAAAGAAATTTTCTTCATAAAATAAATACTAGTTTTTCAATGAGGGATGAAGAGAAATTCGTTGAGACAAATAAAGAAGAAGAGGTCCAATTAAATAACACAAGCTCCGGCAATTTATTTGATCCGTATATAATTTCGAGAGAAGAATTAGTTGTTTCGAATCACAAAGTTCTTCCACATCAAATTGTGTCGTCATTGGTGTTACCTCCTCATTATCATGAACTTATTACAACTTTTAGGTTGTCTTCATGGAACCAATTGGAATATACCGATCACGTCTTCGATACAATGTCCCTTGATGGGGTTTCACCTACTCGATTCTTTCCATTCAAGGAAGAAATTAATAGGACACCGGTTCTTGCTTCACAAAATACTTCTACTACAAAATTCAATGTTTGTGATATACTGGCTAAGGTGGTTCCAAACGTGACAATTTGTGATGAAGTTTTGGTTTATAAGCTTCACGAAGATGAACGTGGGAAAATATCTAAAGTTTTGGTCCATTTTTGTCTTCTTCGAATTTTCAGGAACTTTCGTGAAAAATGGGAATTAAGGATCGGTATGGCGAAATTCATCGTATGCGGTTGCATCAAATTGTTTTCTTCATCAAAAAGGTTCGGGACGAACCTTCTGGGGAACAGGGTGCTGATGCAGGCGCATAGGCGTGTGGGCCCACGTCCACGCGTGCCCACACCCTATTAAGTCATAATAGTAGTTTATTTAGTAGAAAAGAAGTTACTATAATTTGATATTTCTTTATTTTAAAGTTTCTATGTTTGAGTAGTTTATTAGTTTAGGAATCCTAGTTTGAGTCTATCTAGGAAGGTTTATTATCTTATAAAAGGGGATCTAGTCTATGTTATTATTCACCTTGAAGAGAAAATCAATTGAAGTTATTAAGAATTTAAGTTTAGTTTATCGTTTTCTTTAATTGTTCTTAGTTTATTTTATTGTTCTTTAATTATTCCGCTGCGTCTACATCAAGAACGTTGCCTCTCGGAACCGTTAAAACGGTTTTGAGTGTAGTTGTTGGACCCAACGGCAAGGGCAGCATTATTCGAATCGATACCCATGGGTTCAAGAAGGCTTTGTTGAACCTCTTCTTGCTTAATAAGTGAATGAATTCGAAGGATGGACGAGAATGGTTCCATTAGTAAAATTTGGCTCCGAATGGACGAAAACCTATCATTAAGACCTTGAAGAAACTCCATAGCTCTATCTTGGTTGGTTCGATCAAGTAAGGATCTACCAAGACCTCATATACAAGGCTCCCTAATTAGAAGGGAGTTGAGTTAATCTTGGAGATCCTTGAGATTTGTAAAGTACGTAGAGACGTCAGAATTATCTTGTTTGAGACAAGAGATAGCTCTTTTGAGTTGAAAAGCCAACTAGAAACATGATCGTTACATCGTCCCCATGGATTTAATTCATTAGGATCGGTGGGTGTAACAATACTTCCATCAACGAATCCAAGTTTACCTGTATTTCTTAGAGCTTTAATCATCTCCCGAGACAATGAGGAGTAGTTATCGCCGGTTAGAAGCGGCATAATAAGTATGGTGGTGGGAGAATCCGAATGATGAGCGTCAAACGGTCCACCATTAGTAGGAGGATTAACATGAGTAGTTTCCGAAGTTTCGGGAGTTGTCATTGTTAAAAAAAAAATGGCTCTTATACCATGTGAAGAGGTAAAACCTCGATTGATGTCGCTTTCAGATGAAGCCGAGAGGGAGATGGATGAAGGTGCTCGGTTGAAACCGAGTGATGATGATCACACTCGGTGAAGCCGAGTGTGTGAGATAGAGAGGTAGCTTCGGCTGAACCGAGAGAGAGAGAGAGAAGTTAGCTTCAGGTAAACCGAGAGGGATAGAGATGGTGATCGAGATGGGAGACAAGGAATTGGTAAAATACCTTCTTTGTTATTCACTACAACTTGTTTTGTAAAATATGTGTGGGTTCCTTTATATAGGTTTACATTGGAAGAGTTGGAAGAGCATAAAACTCTATGATGTTTATCTAAAATACAACAATCCTAATATACTAGGAATCATTATTGTAATAGGATTCCTATGAACCAAGTCGGACCAAATCCACTCGGTTTAGCCGAGTGGAGTGGACCTTCCAACAGTAAGTTTCAGGTGGGGGAATGTGTTTTTGGTACATCGGTATTGGCCTTGATTTTGATTTACATGCACTAACTGATTTTCTTCTTCATGTTTCTTCTGATTGTTGTTATTGTTATATCATGCACAGGAAAATGAGTATCGATGATATCTGAGAATCTTTAATTCCACCGTCAGTAGTCATTTTAATGGAAGAATGGGTTTCGCTATAAAACCCTAATTCACAGTATACTGAACATATCTGAACTACCAAAATACTAGCAAATACCAAAGTAGAAGAAGATGATTAATATTTATGAACCCTATCTGCTACAAATCTCATCTCATGTCTCTCTCTAAACATAATTTCCCTCTCTAAAATTGTGTTTGCAAGGGGATGATTGAGTAACAAGGGTGTTAATTGTTAAGGGGCATGGTGTTTAGAAAGAACTGACACCTATAAAATTTCTAAATATTGGGCCCCAGTAATAGCCCTGCCCGCCTATACATTTCGAATTAGTGCTTTTACCAACACTAGTAATTCAATTATAGAAATGGTGCCAACTACCCTTTGCAGGGTCGTGACTGAGAATTTTGGGATCCAGTGTCAAATTTTAATCGGGGCCCATTTATACAAGTTCGAGATAAAAGAATTTTTTTACACGCGAGATAATGATCACAAATTTGAAATAATTTACCGGTGAAATGGTTTACCTGTAAAACGTTATAATAAAAAACTGATGAACCTAAATGAATGGTATTGCTCTTTGATTGTCCTAACCAAATAAAAGTCCCCCCATTCGAATTAAGGTTTAAAAGATAGATTGATATAGAAAAATATAAAAGGATTACATAAAGATTAGAAAGTGGAAGTGGTCGTTGGTTGTTACAACTTAAAAAATATGAAAAAATGCTTTTAATTGGACTTGAACACAAGACCTATTGTGCACAAACCATATAACTTACCACGTGAGCTACTATAGTGTTACTCTTGCTTCACTATATAAGAGAAATTAGACGAAATCTATAGAACTGAATGGGCCCTTTGTGGTGATGGGCCTAGTGCGGGTGTCCTGCTCGCACAGGCCCATCCACGGCCTTGACCCTTTGTTATAGTAGTAGGACATCCCTCTTAAGTTTATGAAGTCTACGGTTCGAGTCTCGATGGAAGTAGTTTATCACCAAGATTTATAATATGTAAGTTAGGCTTATCACATCTTAATGATGTATCAATGCCTTGTAACGACTATTCTCGAAAAAAAAAATTTATAAAATTGGTGAAAGTAAAAGAAAAAGGGGTGCTTCTAAAGGCACCGGACCAAAAGGCTGTTAGCATCCAAAAATTTTATTGGCTCGGGTCAATGGTCATTGCCCAAGGTCTCTATAAGCACCGGTTTTTAATGTGGGTGACGTTCACCTTCATTTGCTTCTTCCATCTTCTTCTTCCAAAACAAAAGGAATCCCAATTAATTTTACTCTTTAAACTGAATTATACATCATACAGTCTCACCATTAAAAAAGGTATATTCCAACACAGAACTCTCAATTTTACCACTTAACAAATCCAAACCCACTTCTCATTAATTGACCACAATCCGAAGCAAAATTTATTATTGACTTCCCCAACCATTTGAACCTTAACGCCAAACACCAACAGATTAAAAATATCTAAAAGGAATAAAATCTGTAGATTTGGGTAGATCTTAGAATGTATATATAGCTGAAACCGAGCAAAGATGTGAACTAAGGATCATGCATGGTTTCATCAGTATGGGAATTGATTTTAGCTGCAGTTATAATCAAAGGGACCAATTTATAAAACTTAAAGTCGTCTACTTTACAATGAGTAGGCATTGATTCATTCTAGAGAGAGAGAGAGACCTGGTCGACATGTTTGTATTTCTTGAACTTGCGGAGCTGAGTGACGATGGCTGATTTCACCTTTACCGACGGATTTTCCAGCCTTAACCCATTCATTGAGGGTATCAGTTGGGATGAGTACCTCCTAGGGGTTAGGGTTAACTCCACTTGACCAGTGCATACATAGTCGGACGGTGCTAATAGAGAAAGGAGTGGTTGAGTCGGGTGCTAACGGAGATGGATGCTAACAGCCTTTTGGCCTGGTGCCTTTATAAGCAACCAAGAATTCTTTTTTTTTTTTTTTTTTTTTTTTTAATTTAGTTTATTTGCTTCTTTAGATTAATTTTTGTTTTTGTAACAGTGAAACGACCAATCAAAACAACTGAAGTGTAAACTGAAATTCAAACCCCACCAACTCTTCTTGTCTTAAGAAGTTCTTCCCATCTGTCTGTTAAACTAAACGTCATCTTTATCAGGATAGTCACAACCACCAAACCACAAACCCAAGTACAGGTAAAAACACACAAGAGTTAGAGAGAGAAAAAGCCTGAAACAAACAACAAGATAGAGAGATAACATAGACACAGAAGAAGATAACAATATCTCAAATGAAATAATCTTTATTCCCCTCCTCATCTGTGCTTCTCTCTCTCTCTCTCTCAATCTCCCAAAGCTAAAGACAACATCAATTGAAATTTCTTCCACTTGGGGTGTTTTTTTTTTTTATCGGATGGATCTACAAAATTCAGAAGGGAAAAAACAGGAAAGAAGTTTAGAAGGATTTTCGGCTAATGATCCAACTCGGATCTTCTGGAATTCTCGCAAAAGATCTGGTAACTAAATTTCAATCCATTGCTTTTCTTTTATTAAAAGATTGGTTGTTGTTCGAAATTTGCATGTTTTAGATTTACCCATATCCCCAACTTTATCTTACAAATTTCCAAACTCTCTCTCTCTATTTGGGTTGGAGATGAGGAAGTTAACTCCTACACGATTTCTCACTGTTGTGTATTTTTTCCCTTCTTTTCACTTTTGAGATAATTGGGCCTTTATAGGACAACAAGCCCAATATTATACTTTCTTTTGGGATATTAGCAAGATAACCGTCTAATTCAAAACTTACATAAACTACTAGTCTAAAGCCCAACAAAAATACTGGCCTAAAGTCTATCTAACTACTACTTTGTTTATTCCCAATTTCGAGAATCCCGAATTTACGCTACTACGGGATCGAACATGATATCTCTGTATTGCGGAATAGATGCACTACCAACTGAGCTACGAGTTGTTGTTCCAACCCAATACTGACAAAAATCCACAAAAGAGACCCAAAAGTTGACAAATTTTGGGATTTACTAAACAAACCATTTCGGCATGACAATGTATTCTGGGATTCACCTAACACATTATTTTTGCATTACACTACTATTTTACTGTGTTAAAGGTATAGAAAATAAACTTTTTCTTACACATTTTTACACCTTTATTAAACAATTAACACATAAGTGATGCATATTTTTTTGCATTGAGGAAAAATCAGAGATTCTGAAAAATAGGCTTATTACCTATTTTTTTATTGAGGTTGCGCCTTAAACCTATTGTATTTGGCCTATCGCCTACCGACCCAAAATTCTTAATAAACAAACAGTTGATATTTGAGCTCCAATATCACGCCTCACTCCTAAGAAACTTAAGGGTGTTTTTGGCCTAAAATCCATTGTATACAAATGAAATGTTTCTACATTTTTTTATACGAGAGAGAGAGATAACACAATAGTGGCAACCAAGTTATTATAATCTCTTATATTATTACCAATTTGCAAGTGAGTATATTTAAAGGAGTACATAAGCATTGACGATGTCGAAAAGTGATTTGTCTGGATATCTTCCTATAAGTGGTCCATCCTCTTGGACTCTCTTTGTTGAACTGCAGTGTTAGGTCACTCAATGTGTATCTTAAAAGGCAAAACATATCATTTTTGTGTTGCTATCTTCCTTTTTTAATGGTTAAGTGTCTATATCTTGATTCATACGCAGGCTACTTTATTAATGATATTTGAATTACTTTGTGCTTCCTCTGTAACCATCAATATCTTGAATGGAACCTGCATTCAATCTTTGATGTGGCAGCCAGTGGACGGTTAGTGGTCGATAAGACAACGGAAGACACCCCAGAAAAACTGGAGAAACAAAGGGAAGGATCTCCAATGAACACGGAGAACCCACATGACGCATCTACAGCTCCAGTTCTTTCGGAGCGTCGAAAGGCTCTTTTTGAACCACTAGAACCACATACAGATATTATAAATGTTCGAAGATCGTCGGCAGATATGTTACTCCCTCCACCAGATTTTGACACCACAAGTTACCCGAAAGGCTGGCTTATTGGGAAGAAACGAAAGCTCGTTAACATTGATGTTGTTGAGAGCATGCGGAGAATTGCCGTTCAGGAAATGAACAGAAAGGTAAACCGTCAACCATGGAATTAAAAGACATCATTTGAACTCTTATTAGTTTGTATCTTGGGTGAGACTCTTTCACTTGAGTCCCACGGTTACCCTTATTAGTTTGTTTAGATTCATTGCGTGTGCATCTACCTTGTACATATGGCTGACTTAGTTCTGTCTATACTAGACATAAAAATAAGTCAAGAATAGAAGATAATTGCCCGAACCATCTAGAAATGACTATTGTGCGCCTGAATAGATTACGTCAAAACTAGACAATTCAATTCAGACAATAGAAAAATTAACCCCAAATTTGGATGTTGTTTTTTGGATAGGATCGGGAGATTGATGGTCTGAATGAGCAGCTAGAAGAGGATGCAAGAGCCGTCGAACATCTTCAGGTTCAACTACTGGAAGAACGTCGCAAGCGAGCCAATATTGAGTGTGAGAACAGGATGCTACAGAGTCAAATCTCAATGTTGATGAATATGATGCAGGAAACAGAAGATGGTGCAGAGGCAGAAGGGACAGAAGATTCATAATAACTGTTGTTTATTCTTTATAGGATCAGTTTAAAAATGGGTTTTTAGATACACAGAATGTTTATAAAAAATCTGTGATTGGTTATATTCATAGTTTTTTTTTTGTTGAACTAGCTTCATAGATTAAATAACAGCGTTATTACAATATTTATTAACTAAAATACAAGGTACATTCTTCCACACTTTGCTCACGTTTCTCTTCCTTGCCCATTTAGCTAATCTGTCTGCACTGGAATTGAGTTCTCTTTTCGTATACTTGAATTTCACCGCTTCGAATTCTTTTCTGCTTTCTCGAATTTTCCGGATGTGGATTAAGGATTGCCAGTGTACCGTATGATGTTTATTATGGAGATGTTTGATGAGATTGATATTGTCGCTTTCTACAATTATATTCTTGAGTTGATTAGCTTTCTCCCATTCGAGGCCGAGAAAGATAGCCATCGCCTCTCCTTCTTCACTGTTTCTGGCTCTAGTGGATTTTACTTTCGCTTCTATGAATTTCGATTCTGCATTGTGGACAATCAAGCTAATTCCCACATTGGATGTTATATTAGTAAAAGATGCATCGACATTCACCTTAATAAAATTCTGGGGCGAGGGTTATATTCATAGTTGATATCAATATTTTATTTTATGTGAAGTTTAGGGCAATAAGTCCACAGGATTGGGCAAAGTATCTCATTTGTTTAATTGTTTTTGCAGATCTATTATTAGGTATTTCTTTTACCAAAAAAAAAAAAGAGCCAACAGTCCAAAAAAGTGGGGGTAAATTCCTTCCTAATTTTTTCCTGCCAAAAAATTAGAAACAGGTCCAAATGTCAGGAAGGTGCAACTTTTCCTGTTTTTTATTTCTTCTCCTCTTGCCTTTGGACGGGATATTTCCAGCTTTTCTGACAATCTGAAATACTGACAAAAAAAACATTAACTTCCCGTACATTATTTTGTTTCTATCTCTAAACTATTCAGATTTCTTTCAAATTTGGATAACCATTTTTTCCGAGATTTGGCCAAAATTTTGGGATCCCGTCCATTATTTTGTTTCAATTCATTCTTCCTTCTTATTTGTACATCCAAAAATCTTAAACATTTAAAAGCTTTTGTTCTTATTTTTCAAGTGAATGGTTTCTCACTCTAAAATTTTCTGTCCCTTCTTCATTCTTATTTTGTTTTATATTTTATCTCACTCTAAAATTTTCTGTTCCTTCTTCATTCTTATTTTGTTTCAGATTTTATCTTTTTCATCTCTTTCATTCTCTAAAACATCTTAAAGTTTTTTGTTCTTTCTTTCTCTAAAAGTTTTATGTTCTTATTTGTACATCCAAAAGTCTTCTTATTTATAAATTGGGTTTCTTTCTCTCTCTAAAAGAAGATCAAAGGTCGACTTCATATGGTTCAAAAGATCAAGGATCGGTTATGATTTATGATCGATTTCGTATGGTTATTAGGTTCTTACTAAGAGATTTCTGAATGAAATTAATAGGATACATTACATAAGACGGATGGAAAATAGGAGATCCTGCGGTCAAGATAAGTTGCAGAAATAATATACGTGTGTAACACGTGTATGTACGTGACGGATCGAGAAGACGAGATCCGACGATCAAGAAGAGTTCGGAATATTGAAGATATTTGAAGATATTTGAAGATATATTGAAGATATATTGAGGATATATGAAGATTTAGTTTCTTATATTCAGAATATCTCTTGTAACTATCTAATGGTAATATTAGATAGATTTTGTATTATTTCCTCGTTTAGTAATCAGAAACTAAGAAACCCTAAACCCTAAGTCATCTATAAATAGGAGAGGGTTCTAGGACAAACTCATCGAGTTATGTCTGACCAATGTAACCGATCAACCCACGTTTGTATGTGTGATTAATAATAAAGAATTATTTCTCCGTGGATGTAGGTCTTGAGTAATCGACCGAACCACGTTAAATTATCGTATCTTTACTTCATGTTCATATCTCCGATTATTATATAATCGTGAATTTAACATGGTATCATGAGCAAGTTAATGTTATTGATTTAAGCTTCCGCAAAATTTCCAACGTTCTTTTTTGTTCGTTGTGACATAATAATCGATCAATTACTTTGACGATTATTTTTTATGCCCAAGTTATTATTGTGAATATCATATTCCAATGATTTTTTTTATATATGTTTGTGATTAAATAATCGATAAGTTATTTCGTCGATTTCTTTTCCCAAGTTAATCATATTCCAATGATTTTATGCTTCCGCAAAATTCCAACTTTTTTTTTTAGTTGTGATTCCGTTATTACTCAATCATCTTGTCGATTTGTTTATATTTCCAAGATTATTCTTGTGCTTATGTTTTCCCTACAAGACGAGAAAATCAAGTGAAAGAAGAAGATATTTTTTGTACGAGAATCGGACTTGATTTGCTGGAGTTTATTAAAGTTCATCAAATAATCACCAAGGATTTACTCTTCAACAAAGGTAACTTGTCAATTAATATTTTGATTTATTTCTGAATTTTTTCGATTTTTAAAATTTTTTAAAACCTAAAATAGGTCTGCAAATTGAAAAACATACTTCTGGAACCAAAAATGACCAGATCTGGTTTCTTTTCGTTCCAGCCGAAACCAGAACTGAGTTCCGGGCAAGACTACCGGGTTCCACCATGACCCGAACTTCATATTATGCATGCCGACTTTGCCAATTTTGACCACGCTGACCACAGTTAGCGTGCTTTGACCCGAAAACACCATATACCACGCTGACCGAGTCAGCACATGTTGACCCGACCTTCTTCTTCATCTTCCCAGCGACAGAAACCCTAGGGTATGATTTGTTGATTTTCCGGCGACCTTCCCATTTCCAATCGATAAATTCACTCGATTTGGACACACCACCACCGATTTCTTCTCGGTTGGTGAGAAATTGACCTTCCACTTCTCGGTTTTAGACCGACGAACGACCCTTTCTCTCTCTAAAGACTAAACAATCGACGGTCGATTTTTGGCCGAATTGGATAGCTATGGTCTATACTAATCATCGATTTGGAGTCTCATCCACATCACAGATGATCTATCTTGTGTATTTTTCAATTAACTTCCGATTTGGGAAACCCAAATTTTGGAAAATTTCCCAATTTTGGAAAATTTCCCAATTTTGGAAAACCCTAATTTAGAAGTTTCAAAATTTCCCCAAATTTATATTTGGGACAGCTTATCTTACCCACTATTTTGTGACAAATTCTTTTGGCACAGTTTCAACTGTCGGTTTTTTTTTGTGACAGACATTTCTTTACTGTAACTTATATCCAATGTCACTTATATTCATAGTTGTGACCCAATTTTCCAATGTCACTTATATCCATCTGTGACGCAATTCTTTTGTCACCTTTTCTAGTTCGATATGTAGATTAATTTCATCTATTTCTCTTCCGGATTCATCCGTGACATTTCCAAACCCATACATTCGGTATGATGACTTCTCTTTCTTACCAATATATGTTGGATTTTTTCTACGACAAATAGAATATTTCTATTTTGATTTTTAATCACGGATTCACCCGTAATATTTTCAATATCATACTTTGTTTATGATAATCTTTATTTATTTCCAAGTTCAATTTTTGGAAATTCCTTTCACCTAATAGAGTATATCTTCAACGAATCGAGTATCTCTTTCACGAATAGAATATCTCTATTTTTTCCGGAATTATATCCGCGATCTTGCCATTTTTGGCAATGAATTTCATGTCGACCATCGTTTTGGTTGTTCCTTATCCAATATTTTTTTGGTATTCCAACAATGATTTTTGTCGATTTTAAACAAACCAACATTATTTTGTTGTCATTCCTAAAGTTCATACTTGACGTTTTTATACTACAAGATATTGATCATCACAACTTTTTAGTTGTTGACATTTTCTTCATACAATGACCAACTTTACATACATGAGAAAAATACATGTAATTTCGTTGTCATTGCTTTTCGCTCAATTTTTTGACCGCAACTACCAACCTTTTGGTTGTGACTTAATCATCGTTCAATCGTCTTCCAACGCATCCACAATCTAAGAGTAGCAAGAAGACGAATACGACGAATCAAGAAGTATTTCTTTTTTTTTCTCTCCAAGTCGGACACTTCAAAATTTACGTGCTCCAACTTGCAAGGGGGTAATAGGATACATTACATAAGACGGATGGAAAATAGGAGATCCAGCTGTCAAGATAAGTTGCAGAAATAATATACGTGTGTAACACGTGTATGTGCGTGACGGATCGAGAAGACGAGATCCGACGATCAAGAAGAGTTCAGAATAGTGAAGATATTTGAAGATATATTGAAGATATGTGAAGATTTAGTTTCTTATATTCAGAATCTCTTGTAACTATCTAATGGTAATATTAGATAGATTTTGTATTATTTTCTAGTTTAGTAATCAGAAACTAGGAAACCCTAAGGCCATGTTTGGCACGCAGGAATCGCGTGGGAATGGAATGTGATTCTTGGGAATCACATTCCCGACTTGTGTTTGGCTCGCGGGAATGCAGAGGGAATTCTATTCCCGGAGGAATGGGATTCCCCCAAAATGGGGTAATAGCAAACCCAGGGAGGGGGTGGGTTTGTGATTCCCATTCCCGGGAATGATTTGATTTAATATTTTTGGACAAAAAAATCCTTGATGAAATATTAGAATGACTAATATTAAAATCGTCATTCTCATAATATTTTTATTAAAAAATTAAAAACCTAGGGTTTCAACCACTACCATTGCAACACACACACACTCTCTCTCTCCTACCCATTCTCTCGCTCGAACGTAACTCTCTCTCTCTCTCTCTCTCCATATCTTTAGTTTTTTTCTTCTCTCTGGCTCCTTGTTCATTAAAAATCGATTTCATAACGTTTAAAAAAAATTAGTCGAGACCTTATTTATTTTAAATAAATCTTTAAATACAACTTAAATTAGTGTATTACGTTACTATTTCATATCTATAACTTTGAATAGACAACACTAATTAAAATATATAACAAAGTTGACTTATAATTTATGTAGTTTAAGTAAAAGGATATAACCGGACTTCCGCAGAAAATTATATTCCAATTCCTACACAAACCAAACAACAAGTTAGGAATCCATCGGGAATGAAATTCCTATGCCTGGTCGAACCAAACATTAAACCAAAATAATCTGATTCCCGGGAATCGCATTACGAGAATGTGATTCCCGGGAATGACATTCCATTCCCGCGCGCCAAACATGGCCTAAGTCATTTATAAATAGGAGAGGGTTCTAGGATTCAAACTCATCGAGTTATGTCTGACCAATGTAACCGATCAACCCACGTTTGTATGTGGTGATTAATAATAAAGAATTATTTCTCCGTGGATGTAGGTCTTGAGTAATCGACCGAACCACGTTAAATTATCGTATCTTTACTTCATGTTCATATCTCAGATTATTATATAATCGTGAATTTAACAGAAATCTTTGATTTTTCAGGATTCATGGATCTATTTCACAATGTTTTATGAAATTTTTAGAATCTGGTTTATCATATTTAATTTCCCTAAATTTGTAAACGAATTTTTGCTTGAAATATAATTTACAGTACTGGAAATTTTATTTGCTTGAAATAACTTTTTGTTTGAAATAGTTTACATTTCGGAAGGAATGTATAGGAAATTTTATTATGTACTGTACATAACAAAATTTCCTATACTTAATTTTCCAAAAGTGTCTAGTACATAACCAAATGGCCAGTACTTAAAAAAATTCCTGATACACAAGAAAATGCCCAGTACAAAAAGTGTCATGTACATAACAAAATGCCCCAACACTTAAAAAATTATCCAATACATAACAAAATGTCATGTGAATTTTAAGTGAAATAGTTTACATTTTGGAGCGAATGTATAGGAAATTTTATTATGCACTCTACATAACAAAATTTCCTATACTTTCTTTTCAAAAAGTGTCATGTACATAACAAAATGGCTAGTACATAAAAAATTGTACAGTGAAAATGTCCTATAGATTTTCATTGTAAATAATTTTCGTTTTGGAAGGAATGCCCTATAATTGTCCATCATATAAGGAGAGAATGTTTGATAGAAGGAAAGTTGTTAAGATTAGAGATAGAAAATATGTTTAAAAAGGAAAAAATAATGAAGAGAGAAATTCGAAATTGGTTAAAAGTCGGAAAGAAAAATTCGAAATTGGTTAAAAGTTGGAGAGAGAATAGGTTAAAATTGGAGAGAGAAAATCGAAATTGATTAATAGTTGGAGAGAAAATTCGAAATTAGTTAAAAATTGGAGAGAAAATAGGAATTAGAGAGAGAAAAAAAAATAGAAAAATAATTTAAAGAGAAAGAAATCTGTTGATATTGGAGAGAGAAATATGTGTGGGAAAAAATAAAATAAAAAATAGTAAAAAAATCTGGAAAGAATAGAGAGACAATGTTGTAAATGGCAAGTTGGTAAATTTTGTAATGGCATTTCTGAGACTTCGTGGAAAGTACAAGATTTGGTGGGAGGTGCGTTAGAAATTTTTTAGAAATTTTTTGATTTCTTGGGTCTTTTTCAATGGTAGTTTCTGTAATTTTGAAAACCAGAAGGTCGTTTCTGAAATTTCCTTTCCACACTCTGATGTCGTGTACCTGATGGGTCATGAAAATGCCCCATCTGAGTCGTTTAATTTAGCCGAGTTAGTTCTTTTCGAGCCTTTATTATAATAAAATGGTTGATTTTCTTGATTAGGTGTTTTTTGCAGAGTTAGGTGTGAAAAACGGTTAAAAACAAGGAAAAGATGCATGAAGGATATTTTGGTCATTTTGGAGTCAAGGACATTCTGGTAATTTGGCCAAGGTCAGTGCGTGGTTGAAAAGTCGAGGTCGAGACGAGTCCGTAGGAGAAAACGGAAGTCGAATCAGAGTCCGGACGAAGGAATAAATCAAGGTCAAAGTTAAGTCAAAGGCTGTTGACTTGGTGGGATACTTTCGGTAGAAATTCGGGCATGCGGTATACAAGAAGACACGTGGCGCGCTGTGGAGGCCGGTATATCCAAGTCCCGTATTTGCGCTGTGCAGCGAAATGGATCCTATACGCGTGATTCAGTGTAGAGCGTCGCAACGTGGTTCTGTGGCCCCACTCCAACGTTTTAATCGCGACCGCTTGCTCCCGCGTTATCAAGATCCGACGGCTTCTGTGCATCTGTTCCTTTATTGCGTATTCCGTGCACCCGAAGCAGTTTCAACTCCGTGCTCCCGGACGCGTGTCCACTTCGCGCTCGTCCTGATCCGAGCGCTACGCATCCGACGGATGCTGCTTGATGCCGCACCTAATTTCATTACCCGAGAAGCACGTTAACACCGAATTTCAACCAGCTAAACCCTAGCCGCCGGGTCATTAGTACTTTAGGGTTTTTTTATTTTAAACCCCCATAATTCCAAATATAACCCTCTCTTTTATTCCTTTTTACCATTTGACCCAACCAAAACCCTTGAAGGAGTTGAAGGAGATGTCCTTCGACCAAGATGGTAATGCGAGCAATATGTCGGCTAGGACAATTGATGAAGAAGATCATCAAGTCCGATTGATTTAGGGGTCGTAGCGTTTAGCTAGAAACCAACTACGATCGTCGAATTACGAAGTAATTCGCTGCTAACTTCCATCGGATCCTACATCGGGTTACACATAAGAATGGGTATTAATCGGATGATATGACTAGTGGGAGTGTGATATAACATTGGGAATGTCCCATAAACATATCTCACAGGCCTAAATAGAATTTGGGCAAAAGATAGCAAAAAGGCCCGAAATAAGGGTTTTGGGCCTAGGCCGATTCGGGCACTTTTCGGGCTCGGATTGGGCTGATTTTTGGAGGGACGTTTCCTTATGTTATGCACATTAAATCTGCCAATTTGGACTGGGTTTGGACGTCATCTCCTTAGGGAATTGAGAAAATATCAACTAGTTGCTATTTTCGACTATTTCCCTAAATCTTATTCTAAAGGGTGTTTTAGGAAACCTAAAAGGAGGTGGATTCTTATTAGGGTTCTATATAAACACTATTAGGGCAGAGAATAAGGTGTGAAATTTCTCTCTAAGCTTTCTTACTCTACCACATCAAGTAGAGAGGAGAAAGTGAGCTAATTCCCAAGCTATCTTCTAGTCAAGCAAGAAGAAGGTCTTCTTATTATCAAACCACCATTGGAGTGCTAGCGAGCTTTCAAGGAGGGAGATTAAATACACTATTCGGTGTCCCAAGCAGAGGAGCTACGTTTGAAGCTCTTGGTCTTCTTTAATTTATACAACTAGTTCGAGGGAAATAGCGATTAAGGTAATCTACTATCTTCTTATTGGTTAATTACTAGTTTTGCACGATGATCTTGGGGATACTAGTGTTAGACATTCGATGTCGTTATCCGCTATAAACACTAGTATAAAGGTATAATTCCCTTCAGCGGCGTCAGAGCCTCTTGCAATTAACTAGTTTTTGCTAAGAATCGAACTAATTGATATTTGATATGCTTGATAGTTTGATAGATTGAGTTTATAAAGTATTTTAAATGTGTTTTAAAAGTACTTCAAACTCATAATTTGATTACAATGAATATGATTCAACTAGTTTTTCAAATTACAATCAAAATTGATGATTGAAAGTATTTCAAAACATTGAATTTCATTGATTTTGAATTGGTTTTCAAAATTGTTCTTGAAAAAGTTTCAAAAACCTAAAATTTTGATTCAAAATTGTTTGATTAAAAGAGTTGTTTTTGAGTTTTAGGAAACTCCCAAAAACAAAAATTTGGAATTTAGAAGTATTCTAAAAGAATTGTTTTTTGTTTTAAGAAACTCCCAAAAACAAAGTTTGGAAATTTTAAAAATTTCTAAAAGTTTTGAAAAATTTTGGAAGTGTTCTAAAAGGATTTCAAAATTTAGAAAGAGTTTAAAATTTGGAAGTTAGCAAATAGAGATTTGCAAAAACAAAAAATAAAATGGAAACTAGGGTTTTGGAAACCCTAGTGTTCGGCCAGGAAGCTTCCTGGCCGGACAGAAGCTGCTGGTCGCGTCCACTGGACGCGTCCAGAGCAGCTGCTTAGACGCGTCCAGCAACTGCGACCAGAATGCTATCTGACGCGTCTTAGAGACGGGTCCAGAGCAGCTGGGACGGGTCTTGGAGACACGTCCAGGTTGAGTCTAGGACTCGACCACGAGCTGTGATGGAAGCATCTGGACGCGTCTTGGAGACGCGTCCAGAGCAGCTAGGACGCGTCTAGGACGCGACCAGAAGCTGCACTGGTAGCTTCCTGGACGCATCTAGGACGCGACCAGAAGCTGCACTGGTAGCTTCCTGGACGCATCTAGGACGCGTCCAGAGCTCTCGACCAGACGCGTCTTGGAGATGCGTCTGGGAGGTTCTGGGTGTCTCGGACTAGGTCCGAGACACCTAGTGCTGGTCCGGTCCAGCACCAGACGCGTCTGGTACATGGACTAGCGTCCTAGCTCCGGCCAGGACGAGACCAGGCCTTGATAGGCCTCGGCCAGGACATGCCGGCCCTATGGGCCGTGCTATGTCCGGACCTTGTCCGAGCCCTTTTGTGGGCTTGGGCCGGTGTCACGGCCTTTTTGTCCCGTTAGGTCGACCCGGCATATTATGCTCAAAGACACGGGTCGATAGTGCGGAATATCAAATCCTAACGTGCCGTGTGGCGTCATGTACTCCCTCCTAGTACATAACCAGCCTTCCCGAACATATTCGGAGCATCTCGACTATCAAGTCACCTTGGTTCCCAACCAACAATGCGGCATGACATCAACGTGTCCCAACCTACGAGCATAGCTCGAGCCGTCCCGTATAACGCTTCCTTGAGTCATAGACTCTCGCCCACTATAAAGGATACCAACATTTGTGCGGAGCACACCAAGCCGCATATGCGGATCTTGCCATCTAGTCTCAAGCATCCGGCACCTTACATCTCGGCTTACCATCCGGACATTGGGCATAGGAGCATCCGTCTCTAATAAGCTGCCTCATGCCCAACATAGCACATCAAGGTTTGGCCCCTTGAATAGCTCAATCCTCCTTATGGAATATGCTAGCACGACGCACGCCTCGCCATGGCATGAGAACATGTAACACATCTTCCAAAGGAACCCGCAGTAACCTATCTCCAGGTATTGTCCCAAGCCATCTCCTATGACAAGGGAACCCATGCAATATGCTTCCCTCACATATGCTAGGCCGACCCCATGGGTTGCGCCATGAGGAAGCTCACTTTCGTGCCCAAAGGCTAGGATGGACGAGCGCCCCATCCACGAGGTCTTGACATATGCAGGATGCATATGAGGAAGGGAGACCACCCGCTCCTAAGGTGCAAATTTCTTGTTTTGCCTATTTCCACAAGGAAACATCAATCCTTTTAACCAGGCATACTCTTGTCCAAATGACCCTTTATACCCTGTCAAAGTCTTGAATGCCCCGGACGCCCCCGTGCATGGCCTAAGAAGCTTCTGGCCCTATCCGACCCCGTGCTCGGCCCTCCGGCCTATGTGCTCATGCGTGCCATCCTAGCACTACGTCACACCATATGCATACTCCAAGAATATGGTCGTGACAGGCTCCCCCACTAGTTCTGTCGAATGCTCTCATCGGCAAACTTCGGAGTACACCTTCAATCCTCTGCCTTAACTCTGATGCTACCACTGCACCTTCGTCTCCTCGGCATAGCACCTCTGTGCAAACTACCCAGTCTCGTTGGGTAGACTCTCCACTACGCAGTCTCGTCGCGCAGGTATCTCGCAAGATTAACTCAATCTTCTGCATTGCATCCTCTGATGCGTTAGGATAATGGTCCTCTCCACCATTCATCCATCCTCGTTTTGCCTTCTGGCTTCAAATGTAGGCTCCCCCACTGGTTCGCCTCTCCCGTGCAGCCTCCGCCGCTCCTCGAACTCAGGTACCTCACCTCCTCGGCTTCACCTCGAGTTGGCATCTCGATGGTCACCCTTCGCCTCTGCTTACGTGACCCATCTTGCCATGCGCATCGCAGTAAACTGCGACACAACTCGCCACTCCGGTACCTCGACATCCCCTGTCTTCACCTCGAGTTAGCATCTCGACGCCCCTGCGTCTTGCCATGTGCTCGCAATGTTGCCATCGCGAATCAACTCGTCTCCAATGACACCTCCCCACTGAATCAGACCCTCGTACCTCTGTACTCCACGTTCTGACTCCTTGGTAGCTTGTCCATTGAGACCCTCGTTCAGCCCTCTGGCCTATCTCATCAAGTGCACTCTAGTACCTAAGCACCCACTACTTGTACCCTTGAGTGTATACCACTTGAACTCATGCAATGTCGCCCCTTCTCTCGACGACCCTTGCCTCCTTTGCACCACTGTGCTTGCACCTCTGTGCTGCGCCTCGTGCGCCTGGCATCATCCGTGCCGTCCCTTCCTCGGGAAATATATCGTGTTGCCTCCGATGTCCACTGTAGCGAGTAAGGTAGCTTCTCCTCGTGAGCTACTACATGGTACCAAACCATCCACTCATGGCATACTCTTGGGAACGTCCTCCGACTACATCAAGACACACACTTGCCATTGAATTATTGGCGATGCTCCTTAACCCGAGCATCTTGGTAGGCTCGTGTCCCTTAACGAACACATCCGAACGTACCACCGCATAAGTTCCAACACATCTTATGCAGCACCATACGGCTTGTTACTCCACTGACAACTCAACGTCTCCATATGTATCTGACGATATGAACTCAGTCCCAACTATCCCCAGACTTGGATGATGCTTACTGTCGCCACGACACACCATCTTGAAATCCCAAACGTGAGCTGACTCGGTCTCGATCACCACATACTCGATGCACACTGTAGGCTTGAACTACGTTCCAACTTACCTCCAATGCATAACTCGAACATGGGTCGATCCACTTCAGATACAACGACCCTCATATTACCCGACGGCTTGAACTCGGTTCCAACTACCATCAATACTATCTTGGTCTCGTGAATCTGGCATCTAGACTTCACACCAATATGTCCATAAGCTTCGATGTTGGTCTTGGCCTATAGCCCTCATGCGACATACCAAACACCCCCGTGCTAGCACATCCATGTTCACTCTCAAGTGAAGTCCATTCTCTTCGAACTCAACTGCGCTCACACCATACCGTGCCGAACCCTATCGTGCACCATACCACATAAGCACAACTTGATCTAGCACCAACTTGCCCCATGCTGTCTACTGTCCATCTAACTTACTTTCGACCCCCGTCTTCTATAAGTAGCTTGAACTCACAACATCACAAGTCACTCGATGCTACCTTCGGCTTAAGCATCAGAGAGTATCCTTCGACACCTTGTCGCCATACCCTGCTCCAACACTCAAGTATTACCTGGATCAACATAGCTCCACACTTGGATGCCAATCCAACAAGCTTACTCAGACTAGCTTACCACAAGCTCTCAGCCTGACTCTACTTGCCATCTTGGTACCCTTCATACCAAGCATGCTGTCCACTCAAAGGACTCTGCGTATATCATGCCAAACACAGCTGCCCTGCTCAACTTTGCACCAAAGCTTGCATACGACAACCAATGCCTATCCTGGCCCCATTCTAGCATATGTCCTGCCTCTCAAGGACTCCAACATACGATGTACCCAATGCGCACCAAATCGTACTGAGCATTGCACTAAGCTCGCACACGACTCACTGCCATTCCCGGTTCATCCCATCTCTGGGCTTGTCCTGACCTCTAAAGGACTCAAGCATATATGGTACCTCCTTGCGCACCAAGTCACACTAAACTCTTATCTCTTGAGATTGTATATGACCCCTTGTGCCAATCCGGTTCCATCTCAACTGGGCATATGTCCTTCTTGCTCAAAGGAACATAGGACCCAAAGATAGCTACCACCGTAGCTTCCGTGCACACGGCCTATTCCTTTCATCGGAACTCTCGTCGCCTTATGCACCATGCATCCCTTGACAAAGGTCCCATTCCGCACAGTAGCTTCAGAGACCACACCATCTCGAATGCATCTCACTCTGAAAGCCTTCTCGTGGAAACCATGCTCTCGACGTAGCTCTTCATACACACTACAACACACCACATGCCACAGTGCAAGAATCACCAAGCTCTTCGTCCTACTCTTGGAGCATAGATACCATCTATAACTGAATCAGAGAATCATCCCTTGAACCTGCCATTCAGGCTCTGGAAGTACACCCCCTCGCATACCACATGCTCTGAGGTATATATCATCTTGCTTGCCCTTATAAGCTCCCAACATATATCCATTTGCCACCAAATTGGATCTTGGAACATATCTCGTAAGCTTCCAAGCTCTGAATCCAACTATCACTGGGATCAGAACACCATCCATTAGCTTGCTCTTCAAGCTCTGATACCAATTGTCACGACCTTTTTGTCCCGTTAGGTCGACCCGGCATATTATGCTCAAAGACACGGGTCGATAGTGCGGAATATCAAATACTAACGTGCCGTGCGACGTCATGTACTCCCTCCTAGTACATAACCAGCCTTCCCGAACATATTCGGAGCATCTCGACTATCAAGTCACCTTGGTTCCCAACCAACAATGCGGCATGACATCAACGTGTCCCAACCTACGAGCATAGCTCGAGCCGTCCCGTATAACGCTTCCTTGAGTCATAGACTCTCGCCCACTATAAAGGATACCAACATTTGTGCGGAGCACACCAAGCCGCATATGCGGATCTTGCCATCTAGTCTCAAGCATCCGGCACCTTACATCTTGGCTTACCATCCGGACATTGGGCATAGGAGCATCCATCTCTAACAAGCTACCTCATGCCCAACATAGCACATCAAGGCTTGGCCCCTTGAATAGCTCAATCCTCCTTATGGAATATGCTAGCACGACGCACGCCTCACCATGGCATGAGAACATGTAACACGTCTTCCAAAGGAACCCGCAGTAACCTATCTCCAGGTACTGTCCCGAGCCATTTCCTATGACAAGGGAACCCGTGCAATATGCTTCTCTCGCATACGCTAGGCCGG
>BEHA01001566.1:859221-882414 GCA_002897215.1 Eschscholzia californica subsp. californica
GGGGGGGGGGGGGGGGGGGATAAGACTAAAGAAGAAAGAAGATCGGTATAAAGATTTTGTAGTTTTTAAGATTTGAACAAATCCTAAATTACCAGAATGCGTGAAGAAGTATAACACCTCACCAAGTTGCTGTAGGGTTTTTTACGTCTCTAAGACTACATATCATCTAACCAATGTTGTAAGCGGAATCTCAATCATCATATGATTAACACTAGTTATCCAGGATAGCATGCAAGAACTAATAATGAAATAGAAACATAAAGAGAATACCTGGATTCGCTTTCCTCGAATTAAATTCCAACTCCTTTATCCCGAAGATGAGAGCTTCATATGTAGCTCCTCTACTTGAGACACCCGAGTGAATAACTTGATCTCCCTTCTTTGTATGTCAGCTAGGACTCCATTGAAGGTTGAGAAGAAAAACCGTTCTTCTTTTGACTCCATAGATAGATTTGGAGCTTTTTCTATAAGACCCTCTCTCTCCACTTAGTTGTATATTGTGAGAGAGAAGTTGTTTGCTCTTGAGAAAAATCCAACCCTTTTTCTAAATTCTAATGACCCTTATATAGAGAACCCCTAATAGGAGTCTCACTCAAATTAGGTTTCAATAAGAGACCTAGAAAAGATAAATTGTCAAAACTCCTTCTGGCCCAAATTAGGGTTTCCACCCTAATATGGTGTGGCCGACCCCTTAAGCTCATTATGGGCTTACCCTGGCCCGCCCACCCACCTTATATGGCCGGTCCTGATCAATGCCCAAAGGGGCATTGATCAGGACACCCTATAAGTGGGTTTACAAGTTTTCGGGCTTCTCTTTCGAGCTCGATTCTTTCGATTTTTTTGGCACTATCAGACTGGATCATATCCATCTATAGGCCAGCTCCCACGAGTCAACTCTCTCCAATCAACCTGCCACTCTTTGGTGTAACCCGTTGTAGGATTCGGTCTATGTTAGCCGCGGATTACCGAAGTAACCCGACGATCGTAAGCGGCTTCTAGCTAAGCATTACGACCCCTAATTGGACCGGACTAGATGATCTTCCGGATAAAGTCATCGTCATCCTAACTGAAAAATTGAACGCATATCCACCTTGGTCGGAGGACACTCCTTCTGAAGGACATCTCCTTCAGACCGAAGGACGATATCCTTCAGTCTCCCACTTGTACTTGGAACAAGTACAATGATCGATTCCCATGTCACTTCGCATCTCATCTGATACGTCATATCTTTTCAGACTTTCTTGATCTAGAGAACAACTGTCAAAGCTAATGATTAACTATTAATCCATTAGAGTACGGTTGTGCATATTAAGTTGCTTCTCCTCAAATGGCCCGGAGATACTAATCCTTACCTAGTTAGGAAGCCATAATCCAGTCTTGCACTCCCACTTAACTTCATGTTTATCGTGTCATTCCCTGTAATCCGCTTTTATAACCTCTTTTTACGGCACGACGTTTGGCGGTACCAAAGTTTGACACTCCTTACATAAGATGAGTGGAACGCTCATGTTTAAGAAATCTCTCCAATCTTTCTTATGAAAGTTCATAACGTATTTCATTACTAATTGAAGAACTCTTATGTCGGGTTATCCAGTGTATATTCGCAATCATACACCCATTTAATTGACTCGAATTCCCAATTCGTATAGCCCATGAAACTGCGCTATACGAATTGGGACTTAATAATGAATTTATTCTAAGTTCACTTAGTAGGGTTTCATTCACCAGATCACTTATCTGAACATTTAAGCTGAGTGCTCTCATCTTTCGCTCGTCTTCTTCGGCTTGCTGCTCCGCCTCCTTAGTGAACATGGCATTGATTTTGGTCCTGTTTGGGCACTCGTATGCATAGTGATCTCCCGTGCAAATGAAGCATTTCCTGGGGCGATCTTCATTCTTCCACCGTGTCTTCCCGTCTTTAGGACCTTTCTGGTTCTCTTTGGGTGCATCTTTCCTATGCTCCTTCATTGGTGGCCTCTCTCCCCCACTTTTGCCCGAGTTGCTCTTTGGTTTGGGCTTGAACTGCTCCAACCTGCAGCTTCTGCACCATGCAAAGGGTTGTGGGCAAGTCTTCGACACTTCTTCTTCATAGCTCCGTTGCAACCACGGTTTGATACCATGAAGGAAGTGATACAGCATATCCTTCTCGTGCATATCTGGAATATCAAGCATCAGGATGTTAAACTGCTTCACATAGTCAGTGATGGTACATATACGCTTGAGTGTCATGAGCTTGTCCCTTGCACAATATTCCATGCTCTCCGGAAAGTACTGCACCTTGAACTCCCTCTTAAAGTCCTCCCATTTGTCGATCCGGCATAGACCTCTTTCCACTTCGACGGTCTTGCATCGCCACCATAGCATTGCATCCTCCACGAGGTACATGCCTGCTGCATCAACCATGTCATCCTCATCTTCAAGATGGATAACCTTGAAGTACCTCTCCATGTTCCATAGGAAGTTCAATCACTTCTATTGTCTTCTTCGACATACCCTCTAGATCTTTCATCCCTATCCCTATCTCTATCATCTCCATAATTCTCTCTAAATTGTTTTCTTCTATCAACCCCTTCATCCTCGTAGTTATCCCTACATCTATCTCTTCTAACATCACCCTCTCCATCTACATCTCTGTCTTTTGTTCTATGTCTACCTCCCTTCCTGTACTCTTCATTATCCTCTTTATACCTTTTCCTTCTATCAATCCTTTCATCCACATATCTCTCCCTATCACGATCTTTATCTCTATCCCTATCCCTACCTCTCTCTTTTTGCTGTTTAGCTTCTTCCTCTCTTCGGTGATCCACCACCTCTCTCTTAATCTCCCTCTCCAATTCCTTTACTCTCTGTTTACTATCAACAATGGCAACAGATTGAAACACAGGTTTATTTCCGTCCGATTTTGGATCGGAATTTGATTTGAAAGGAAACATTGCACGAATAATAGTAAAAATAGTACGAACAAAGTAGTCAGGCATTTCAGCACCATATTCTTTTAATTTGGTATCTAATTCATCGACACTTCGAGAATCACGACCTATTTCGATGATAAACTCAGCTAAAACTTTGTTTCCAACCCTAGATGAGATTCAAGTTCAGTACATACCTTCGAAACTAAAGAGTGGTACTTGAGTTTCTTCAGGCCCTCGTCTGTCGCCTTTGATGGAGCGAGAAGCTTCATAGAAAACATCCAAATGGAAAAAAAGCAAAGTTTTTTTTGTTACAACGAAGCTATAAGAAGTTAGGAGGGGTTTTAGGATTTGAAATCGATTTGGTTTTGATGTTTTACAAAGTGTAATGGAGATTTTGACATTGCTCTTGTTTCATATCGATTTAGCACTACACTCCCATTGTTTTTACAACTTTTACACCCCACGTGGACGTTAACTTCTAGTTAAATATCAGTTGTGTGAATCACACATGTGAATCAAGACAAAAATGCCTTTATTTATGATTTTTTACATTGACCCTCACTTTTATATCGAAATTAGGACTACACCCCGGTTTTTTAATTACTTTTGATTTACACTCTCACCTGGGCAGAAAACGTTAATTTCTAGTTAAATGTTAGGTATTGATTCAGTATGTAATTGTTGGGTTGGTAGGGACTGGGGTGGTATTGATGGTAATAAGGAAGTGTTGATGATGATGATGAATTGGGTGATGATGATGGTGATGAACCGGGTGCTGCTGATGGTGATGAATTGGGTGTTAGCAACACCGTATTTTTTTCTTATTCTTTTTTATTTTAATTTTTTTTCTTCTTGCACTTTTATATTCTTATCTTTCTTTCACTTCATCTTTCTCTCATGTATACTTTATATTTCTCTCTCGTATACTTTGTCTTTCTCTCTTCTTCTTCGTCTTTCTTGACTTCCGTTTTTTCTTTTAGTATGTTTATCATATTTTGTTTCATTTACTTGGTAAGAAAAAATATTTTATGTCCTACTTTTTTATTTTTATCAAATCTAACTTCAAAAATTTCTCCACTTCTCAAATCCTAGTTATGTCTATTAATAGAATAATAAAAAAATATTATCATAGAATGATTAAATGTATAAAAAAATTGTAATTGATAAAGAACGTTGTTATCTTGTGCAAGCACTAATGCCTTTGAATACAAATTCAATATGCAAATTTTACATAAGTTAGCCCTACTTAGAACGAAATTCTAACTCTACCCCTGGGTACTGCTGATGGTGATGAATTGGGTAGTGAGAAAAATGGTAGTTGGGTTGACTTGATTGACTGAAAGTTTGAAGGGTTAGTTGATGGTAAGGTCGAAGTGGGGAAGGGTACAAAGGTTGAGAAGCAAATAGTTCTTGCTTTTTGGAGGGACTGAAACCGAAACACAGGCAAATATGGCATCGAAATATAAGATTCCAAAAGTAAAGAGAATCACGTGTTTTCCAATTTTCTCGGACACGTGGCAGCCTCTGGTTGGGTTGCTATTCATCGCGTTTTAGCTTTCGCCTTTCGCCCCAAACAACATTACTGAATAGAGAAACCTTATATTAATTTTATGGTGTGAACAAAACTAAAAGTGTGTTCATTTTTACATGATTAAATCCAAACATTCATACTATAGTGAATGTCAATACACCAATACATATTTAATGGTTCATGGGTGTGGTGGAGGAATCCCCAGAAGTGGAGAAATGCCTGTCAACCCCCTAGCCAGATTTAGGAGGGAATCTTCCTCAAAACTAATTTCTGAATCCGTAAATGATACACTTGACGCTTCAACAGTACCTTCGATGGTTCCATTTACACAAAAATATATATACAAAAACAGTGACCAAAAGAGGGAAAGGGATCCTACCCACAACACTTCTCTTCTCACAAATTGAACATAAAATTATCTGGTTTGGTTTTCATCATCTTCAGAGACATTGAACAAGAACTGCGGGGTAGAGATGCGATACGAGGAAGATGAAGTAACAGTGTGAGAATAGTCCCACATGGGAGAATGGGTAACTAGCAACCAAGAATATAAAGTATAGGTCCTCTCCACTCATTGCCAATTGATTTGAGTTGGATGGCCACAAACTTAACATGGTATCAGAGCTAGGCCCACACGTGATAGGCTTAAAAGCCACACGTGCTCTACGTCACCCGTAAAGAAAAAAAAATACACGCGTTAGGCTCAAAGAACGCCACACGTGAGGGGGCGTGTGAGAATAGTCCCACATGGGAGAATGGGTAATTATAGGTCCTCTCCACTCATTGCCAATTGATTTGAGTTGGATGGCCACAAACTTAACAAATAGCTCACCAAATGAGTCCTTCCTAGACATTCCTGGCTTAAATTCCTCTTCAGGTTTCGGAAATAGATCCATCGTCTTATTGTCACGTAATGTTCCCTCACTTGACTTTGGGTCTTCGAAATTAACCTGGGAACCCTGAATTGTGGGTAGATCCTTCTGTAACAAGGAGCAGAGTGAGTTTACTCTTAACATGAGAGATTTCTCATCAGAAGCTGAAGGATTTTGAGTATCACTCAGTAAATACTGAGTGATCTCATCCAACATGTCTCTGTTCTGCGAATCGTCCAAATATGCGGGTTGCCACTTGCCAGAAGTCATTTGATCAGAGATCCAATTTCGAATGTCACTAACTAAATCACTCATAGACATCGATGGGTGAATTCCAGGAACTCTTATTTGATCCCAACAACTCGGAAGTCCTCTTGATTCTGCTTCGTGGTTCCTGTTTTCTTCAATTGCAAGAGGAAAGAAGTTAGATACAAGTGCACATGGAAAATTGAAAGGAAACTCTCGACTAAATCAAACCAGTAAATTAGTGTAGTATCTCATTAAGACCACATCGTGTTCTTCCTAAAATAATGCATCTACCACGGTTTCAGAAATATATAAAAGGCACAGTCAAGCACGCCCCCGGTGCCTAAAACGAAAATAATGGGCAGCTCAAACACTAAGAAAATTGGTACTGAGAAAACTGTGGGACGCATCTTCCGCTAAAAGCTTAACCAAAATAGCACGGCAGGGAAAAATTTATCAGAGAATAGAGGGATGAGTTAAGAGTATCTGAGAGCCACATAGAGGATCGAATCCCTACTGGAATGACATATGGCAGGGCAACATTTGTCAGAACCTCTCACAGGACAGACAAAGTCTGAGTCATGATGGTAACAAGTCCTCTTTACCTTTACTAACAATATAAACAAAATACCTTACAAGTTCATGGATGTGTACTTGAGCTTGGGGAAGGAGCCATGCGGCCCAAAAATTCTTGTGATATATAGATCGTTTTCCGAAAATCACTTTTAGAAGAGGACGATTGGCCACTAGATTAGAGACGGAGCTAAATCAAACTGTCGGACACTTATGGAGGCCCGAACCGTGAGGTAGTCATAAATTGGGGGTCAAAACAGAATTAGCCCTAAAAAGAATGTATTCTAATAGAAGTAGGAAACCAATTACACTTAAATAAAATCTAAGATCAATCCTATTTACGCCTAAACTGGGACTAGGAGTTTTTTTATAAAAGGAGGGATCTCGACAAACTCCTTCTGACTTATAGAAGGAACCCAACATCTCCAGGTACGGGTGGGAATCGGTTCGGTTCGGACCGGTCGGTACCGGACTCTAACTTCATCGAACCGGTCGACTCGGACATAAACTCTTGGTGACCACCTATTTACTCGAGCGGACTCGGACGGTCACTCTCAAGAATTCTCTGTCCATTGACCGTCCAAGACCGTTTATTTTACCGGGCCAGTCGGACACCGGACGGTCTCGGTCCGGACTTTCTAATAAAATTTACTTAAATTCAGAACTTTATTTTTATTACCACAAACAAACTTACTTACAAATGAAGATGTTTAACCAAGAAATCAAAAGTAAATATGAAAAAGAAAAAAACAGTTGATCATCATTTGACAAGATATAATTAAGCCAGGTACTAATGTTTGGTCTTCCAGATGACTATATGACTATAGCTAACGACGGTCTTATTCATATGTCTATAAAATTCAACGGCCAACTTCTAAAAATGAGGACAGTTTAGTCGGTCAACCTCTTCGGTCACTCGTACCGGTCGGTTGTTTGGACGGTCTATATTGGTCGGTCGGTTAGCGGTCGGTCCTTCGACATAGAATTTTGACATTTACCGTCCGCCAATTCTTTCGGGCCGGTCGGACACTGACCGTTATGACCATCGGGTGTCCATTGACACTTTTTATCTCGGTCGAACGGGTCGGATAACGGTCTTCCGGATCTTTTTCCCACCCCTATCTCCTGGCTACCAATGCTACTACGTAGCTCGGGGTTGCCTTTAGGTAATGGTTTTACCATCATATCTAAAGTATTATTTTCTACGTGGAATTTCTTGATCTTCAGCACTTTCTTTTGAAGGACATCTTCACTAATTTCTCTGCATTCAACTCTCGAAGATTAGAAGTGAAAGTTTGAGAGTTTTGGAGTGATTCCTCAACTTTGGTGTGAAGAATTTTCCTTTCCCCAACTTCTAGAGAGAGAAACTCCCTATAACCACTTTCTGTAAAACTGTCCCATTGTCGCTGCTTTTCCGGCGAAGGGTACTCCCTTCGCCGGATCCCTTTACTTTTCGTTTATAATAAATGTGTAAGAGGCAGTTTCCATATTTGAGGTAGTTTCCAAACTGAGGTGGTTTAGCATGGCATCAATTGGCGGTTTAAGGATGCATGGCATCAATTGGAGGCGGTTTAATTGAAACCAATTTACTATGGTCGGTGGATTGAGTTTCAAATTTTGGATTCAATTGGAGTCAATTAAGGCTTCTTATTTCCAATTAGTAGTCGGTTTATAATCCTATATATAGGATAGTTTTGAGTGCCAATTATTATCACCAACATCAACCAACACAAGCAACAACAACTCTTCTTTAGAGAGCTAGAGAGAGAGCAAGAGTGAGAGAAATTTTTTCATAGTTTTTTAGCGGTGTTAAATTTCTCGGTCGTCGAAGATCTAGTATAGAAGGTTAATTTCTATGCGGTACCATCTTGGGACGAACTTGCGGGTTGTGTTAGTCGTCTTCATCTATCTTTCAATAAAGATTTCTTGTTCGCCCGAGGACGTAGGCTTCCAAGCCGAACCTCGTTAAATTCTGTTCGCATATTTGATTTTGACTTAGCTTTTCTACTAATCTTCATAATCGGATCAATTTCTAGGATAGGTTCGATAGCTTCCGCGACTTTTAGTTCTGACAATTGGTACCAGAGCCTTGTTGAGATTGAACGAAGAGAAGATGGGATCGAGAAGTGGTACGGTCAAAGCAGGGAAATATGAGATAGAGAAGTTCAATGGGAAAAACGATTTTTCTTATTGGCGGATGCAGATGAAGAATCTGTTAATCTCGCAGAAATTACACAAGACGTTGACGGGAAAGAAACCAGGAGATATGTCAGATGAGGATTGGGAAGAGTTAGATCTCGAAGCACGGGCTACCATTATGTTGTGTCTTGAGAGGGACGTGGCGTTCCTAGTAGACGAAGAAACAACGGCGGCGGGTGTGTGGTTATAGCTAGAAAGCAGTTTCATGACGAAAACTTTAACGAATCGGGTCTACTTAAAATCCAAATTATTCACATGTAGAATGGAAGAGGGTTCTTCTATTCAGGAATATGTGAATAGGTTTGACAGGATTATCTCAGATTTGAAGGATATTGATGTTAAGGTTGAGGATGAGGACCAAGCCCTCATATTGTTACTTTCATTGCCTAAATCCTATGAGAACCTTGTTCAAACTTTGATGCTTGTTGGTGATAGTCTAAGCATGGAAGAGACGAGAAATTCGCTATTAGCGGATGACCTTCGTAAGGTTGCTACTAGCAGTATGGCGTCGGGTGGAGTAGACAAAGAACAAGCACAAGGGTTGTTTGTAACGAGGGGGAGGAGTAATGAAAGGGGAAAGGGAAAGGGCGGGAAATCTAGATCCAAATCTAGAGGCTCTTTCAAGAAAACGTGCTTTAGTTGTGGTGAGCTTGGCCACTTTAAAGCGGCTTGTCCAAAGAGAAAGTTGAAGCAAAAGAACGAAGGCTACAAGGAGAAACAAGAGATGCAAGAGGCGGGATATGTGTCAGAAGAGGCGGATGAATGTTTCTCGGTGACAGAGGTGTCTGAGAAAATCTTCGATAAGTGGATGCTTGATTCAGGGGCGTCACACCATGTGTGTCTAAATAGGGAGTTGTTTACTACCTATAGGAGTATAGATGGTGGTACAGTTATACTGGGTGATGATAGTATATGTAAAACTGTGGGACTCGGAACAATACGTATCAAGATGCACGATGGAGTGGTGAGAACATTGACGGACGTAAGACACATACCCGATTTGCGGAAAAATCTAATTTCCCTTGGTGTGTTGGAGCGGAACGGCTGTAAGATAATTATAGAGAATGGCTCCATAAAAGTCGTTAAGGGTTTCTTTGGTGGTAATGAGAGGTACTCGTTACGGTAATTTATACAAACTTTTGGGGACAACAATTACTGGAGATGTAGCAGTAGGAATCAGTGGAAGGGATCCAACGGCTAGTACGAGGCTTTGGCATATGCGCCTTGGGCATATGTCAGAAAAGGGTCTATCTCTGATGTGCGGGAAAGGCTTGTTGAAGGACATGAAGAAGCCTTGCATGGAGTTTTGTGAGCATTGTGTGTTCGGGAAGGCACACAGGGTGACGTTCTCTACAAGCAAGCACAGGAGCAAAGAGGTGTTAGACTACGTACACACCGATGTCTGGGGACCGGCAAAGTTACCTTCCAAGGGTGGTTCCAGGTATTTTGTTACATTCGTTGATGATCATTCGAGATTTGTCTGGCTTTATTTTCTGAAGCATAAGAATGAGGTATTCAACACATTCCTGGTGTGGAAAGCAATGGTTGAGAACAAAACTGGTCGAAAGCTGAAGACGTTAAGGTCGGATAATGGGACCGAGTACACGGATGGGGCATTCAAGGAGTTTTGTAATCAGGAAGGCATTGTGAGGCACTGGACAGTAGTAAACACACCTCAACAGAATGGAGTCGCAGAGAGATTGAACCGTACACTACTTGAGAAGGCTAGATGTATGCGCTCCAATTCGGGATTAGGCGTAGAATGGTGGGCAGAATCTGTTGCTACAGCTTGTTATATTGTGAACAGGTCTCCACATTCTTCTTTAGATGGCGGCATACCTTACGAGGTGTGTTGACCAAAAACTACACCTGGGCCCTCGACGATAAAATGTCCATCGGGACGTCAAGCCCAACCCGGCTCGCTTGTCCTTGTTTGGGCCCAGCCCAGAAGTCTCTTAATGGATACTCGTCAACTAGACCCTAAAACTCGTGTCAAGGCCCAATCACGTGCAAAGAGTTCCCACGTGCACAAAACTCCACACGCCCGAATCTCCACACGTCTGGCGCTCGACACGTCTATATCTCCACGTACCACGTGTAAGAGATTATTTAATGAAGAGATACTCCACATGTCGAATATATCCATAATGACAAAGATATCTGACTTGGTCAACGTAACCCCAGCAACGAATATTCCCCCATTATTGACATGCATAACATGGTAACGTCTCACATAACTGTGAGACCATGCACATGCACAATCAGAGTAGTTGCCAGAGATCATGCACAACCGTTGTGCATGTACAGCCAGCGTACACGTCACCATATCCCAGGTATCTTGACATGCATTTACTCCGTAACGGTCAGCCTTTACTCCTCCCAACGGATCACTCCTCAAGCCTATATAAAGAGGAGCACTTTCATTTCTCAGATCATCGAATACAGAGCAAAGCAACTCATACAACTTCTTCTTCTCCACTCGCCCTCTGTTCTTCGATTATCCTCGAGACGTTTAGCATACAAGTTCACCTGGTTCTGGTCACAGACACTACTAGACGCCTCAAAGGTGTTAAAGCTTATCCTTGCTCGACGCTTCCTGCTCGACGCTTCCTGCTCGACGCTTCCTGCTCGACGCTTCCGACTCGACGCTTCCTGCTCGACGCTTCCAGACGACTTCGAGGAGATCACATCCTTCTTCTTGCTCGACGCTACTGGTAACATCTACTCTCATACTCCTGATCATTTCACTCCCGTAGATTCGAACTCCAGTCATTCTACGAGCCTAGCCACTCTCCGATTACACATCAACGGTTACATCCTCAGGCATTTCGTTTATTATTCATTGTAATACTTTGCTGACTTGACCGTCGGAGGGCCCTTGGCAGGCACCATCCCGGTGTCCCCCCAAGCCTTCACGGGTTTGTTTGTGTCTGTTCACCTTCTTTTGCAGGTTTCTTTCACACGTTGCTGGTGCCCATCAATCAGGAACTCGACGTTTGGAATTCCAGAAGACGTTTCAGCTACCGACCTTCTGACTTCCGACCCGTAGACTTCTCACCGTCTACAGTTTGGCGCCCACCGTGGGGCTTCAGCAACTAACAACGAAGACAATCAGCCAAATGGAAGAGAACATGACATCTGCTCCTCTTGACGTTTCTGCTCAACTTGCTGCACTTACCGCTCAAGTACGAGAGAACTCTGAACGCTTCAAAGCGTTGGAAGAAGAGAACCTGTTGGTTAGAGCAGAGAACCAATTACTCCAGGAAAAGATTACCGAACTTTCTATGATGACTCCAGGAGGTTCCAGAATTCATACCTCGAGAAATGCCAGACCAGTTCCTACAAGTACAGAAGGACCAGGCCCCTCGAGTCAAGAAGTTCCTGTAACGGCTGGAGGATCGACTCCAGTCCCTACCGCTACTCCTGTCACACCATTGCGTGTCACCCAGCACACGCATCAAACTCTTCCAACTACTACACCCTTTTACTGTTCTCTCCCATATACTTTACCTACTATGTATCCTATGACAAACGGATCAACTCAAGCTAATGTATCTTCTGATTCGCTTCCGTTTGCGTTTACAGGTACTCCTCTAGAACAGGCAATGGCAAAGAAATTGGCAGAGATGGAAGCATTGATTACACGTATTCCAGGAATGCCCACTCCTTTCAAAAAGAGTCTTCCTCACAGTTACGCTGACTCGCCCTTTGTCGATGCTATCGCGTTGGTGGAGATGCCAAAGAAGTTTTCTTTCCCAAACATGAAGATGTATGATGGTACGTCTGACCCAGATGACCACATTGCCTCTTACAAGCAGAGGATTTTCACAGCAGCTATTCCAAGAGACCTGCGTGAGGCATGCATGTGTAAAAGTTTTGGGTCTAGTCTCATCGGACCAGCATTACAGTGGTACACAAACCTCCCAAATAACTCGATTGCATCATTTTCCCAGTTGACGGACACCTTTGTCGAACAATTCGCCAGCAGCAAAAAGTTGGAAAAACTTTCTGGTGACTTGTACCGAGTCCACCAAAGAAGAGGAGAACCACTACGTGACTACGTGGGAAGATTTAACAGGGAGAAAGTATCTATCCCTTATTGTAACCAACAAACTGCTATAGACGCCTTCAGAAAAGGTCTTCTACCAGATGGAGAGCTTTACAAAGAACTCACAAAGTTCAACTGCACTACAATGGAAGACGTGTTAGCAAGGGCGTGGGTAGAAATTCGTTGGGAAGAAGACGAAGCTCACCGAAACAGGTCATACTCGTATGAAGGAAGAAGCAGTGATCGACGCTCTAGACAGTCCGACAGAAGGACCAATCGTCGACATGCAGAACCATATCCAACATCCAGAGGACCCTTGTCCCGAGAGAACAGGAAACCATCCAACACCCCCTCTGGACGTCCAAGTGATAAGAATCAAGCGCCTGTTCGCTCCAAAATTCCAGAATACAATCTCAACATTGAACCTGTCGAAGTAGTCGCTGTAATGAAAGGAATGGGCAATGTAGTAAGATGGCCCGCCAAGACAAAAACTCCTAGTGATAAGAGAGACAATACCAAGTGGTGTGAGTTCCACGCTGACCACGGGCACATGACCACTGATTGCATAGCCCTTCGACTAGAAGTAGCTGAACTCTTGAAGAGAGGTCACCTCACTGACCTATTGACAGATAAAGGGAAACATACTATAGCCCAAAGAGATGTTCATCCAAAGGAACCAGAGGAACCAACTCCAACAAAAACATGTTTGGTTATCACAGGAGGATCAGAAGTAAGCGGAGTCAATCATTCATCCGCCAAAAGAAGTGCACGTGTAGCGGTCAACCCAGACGCTCACTCATCTAAAACGTCTTCACCTGTCTTCACAGACCAAGTTCTCAGCTTCCCAGACAATGAAGCATCAGGGCTCGTCAACCCTCATCATGACGCTCTCGTTATCTCACTTACTATTTCTAATGATCTTGTTAAAAGAATACTTGTCGATAATGGTTCATCTACTAACGTGTTGTTTTTACATGCATTGCGAGGAATGGGATTGGAAGAAACGAGTATATGTCGCCGACCCACCATTCTCATCGGTTTCAGCGGCGAGCAAAAGTACACGCTCGGCGAAATTTCTTTACCTGTTTTTGCAGGTGGAATCAACATGAGTACAACCTTCGTAGTACTCGACAGTCCCTCTGCCTACAACATCATACTTGGACGTCCTTGGATCCACAACATGAGAGCAGTCCCATCAACCTTCCACCAAGTTATAAGGTTCCCTACTCCGTGGGGGGTGCGTGAAGTCAAAGGCGAACAGAGCACGTCTCGAAACTGCTACAAAAACACCTTGAAGACGCCCAAAGCTCCTTTATAGCAATTACAGACAGAACAACTACTCCATAGTGACCCAGACAAGCCAACTATGGAGGAGTTGGATGAAGTACAGATTCACCCAGAGCTACCGGATCATAAAATACAGATCGGTTCAAGACTAAATCCTACGCTCAGTGAAAAGCTAGTAGAATTCCTCACGCTTCACCATGACTGCTTCGCATGGTCACACGCTGACATGACAGGTATTGATCCTCAAATCATAGTTCACAAATTGCAGGTCGACCCAAGTTTTTCTCCTGTCAAGCAAAAAAGGAGGAAGTTTGCTCCAGAGAGAAATAGAGTTATCAATGAAGAAGTTCAGAAATTGATCGATATCGGATCAGTACGCGAAGTCAACTATCCTGACTGGCTCGCTAATGTAGTAGTGGTAAGAAAGAAGAATGGTAAGTGGAGAGTCTGCATCAATTTCACCGACCTCAACAAAGCATGTCCGAAAGATTCTTTTCCATTGCCACATATTGACATGCTGGTCGACGCTACCTCTGGCCATGAACTTTTGAGTTTTATGGACGCCTTCTCCGGATACAACCAAATCTTGATGCATCCTGAAGATCAAGAGAAGACGGCTTTTGTGACGGAACGAGGTATCTTCTGTTATAAGGTGATGCCCTTTGGGTTAAAGAATGCAGGAGCCACTTATCAAAGACTCGTCAACAGAATGTTTGCCGAAATGCTAGGTGATACCATGGAAGTATATATTGACGACATGTTAGTCAAGTCTTTGGAGGCTGAACAACATTTGGATCATCTCCGCCAGGCCTTCGACGTCCTTAAAAGGTATAACATGAAACTAAACCCTGCTAAATGTTCATTTGGTGTTTCCTCTAGAAAATTCTTAGGTTACATGGTGACACAAAGAGGAATCGAAGCCAATCCAGAACAGATACAAGCAGTCATGAACATTCCATCTCCCACTTGCATAAAAGACGTACAGAAGTTAGCAGGGAGAGTCGCCGCACTTAGTCGCTTCATATCAAAATCTTCTGAAAAGTGCTACCTTTTCTTCGCCACCCTACGCAAGTCAAAAAACTTTGAGTGGACGCCAGCATGCGAAGACGCACTTCAACAACTCAAAGCGTACCTGACCTCTCCACCTCTACTCTCAAAACCCAAAGAAGGTGAGAAACTTTATGTTTACTTGGCTGTTGCAGAAACGGCAGTAAGCGCCGTGCTAGTACGAGAGGAAGATAAAAAACAACTTCCAGTTTACTATGTGAGCAAGTCACTTCTAGACGCAGAGACGCGTTATAGCCAGTTGGAGAAGCTTGCACTTGCACTGGTCCACGCTGCTCGTAAACTCAGACCTTACTTCCAATGTCACTCTATGGTAGTGGTTACAGAATTCCCGCTGAAGAACATTCTCCATAAACCAGAACTCTCTGGACGCCTTACCAAATGGGCAGTAGAGTTGAGTGAGTACGACATCTCATACCAACCAAGGAACGCCATCAAGTCACAGGTACTAGCTGATTTCATTGTTGATTTTTCACCTAACATATCGGTGCATGCAGAAAAAGAATTGTTGTGCTTAACCGACAAAAGCGAGCAGAAGTGGAACCTATCAGTAGATGGTTCAAGCAACATGAACGGTGTAGGGTTGGGGATAGCTCTGACTTCTCCCGAAGGAGATCTAATACAACGAGCTATTCGTTGTGCGTTCAAAGCAACAAACAATGAAGCTGAGTACGAGGCACTTATAGCTGGACTTACACTTGCAAAAGAAATGGGAATCCAGAGAGTAGATGTTAAGTCAGACTCCCAACTCATTGTCAACCAATTACAGGGAACTTATCAAGCACGTGACGCCAAAATGACTGCATACCTTGCTCACGTAAAAGAGTTACAAACTTCCTTCAAAGAAATGAACATAACATAGATACCTCGTCTAGAGAATGGACACGCTGATGCGCTCGCTAACCTCGGTTCTTCAATTTAAACAAAGGTAACTCAAAATATTCCTCTAGTTTTGCTTGAGTGGCCAGCAGTATGGAAAAATCCTACTTCAGAGGTAGCCGCTACGGATCAAATCGATAGCTGGATGAATCCCTTGATTCGATACTTGGAAAATGACGAGTTACCAGAAGACAAGGGAGAAGCGAGAAAGATTCGTGCTAAAGCTGCCCGATACACCATCCTAAATGGGCAACTACTCAAGAGGTCATACTCAGGACCTTATCTCAAGTGTATCACCCCACAAGAAGCCAGGTACGTCCTCACTGAATTACATGCAGGAGAATGTGGAAATCATTCCGGAGGACGCAGTCTAACAACTAGAGTACTCACTGCCGGGTACTATTGGCCAACTATGAGGTCAGATTGCATTGATTTCGTAAAAAAGTGTGATAGTTGTCAGCGCTTCGCACCCACATCTCATCTCCCCCCAGAACATCTCAACTCAATACTATCTCCTTGGCCATTCATGAAATGGGGGATGGACATAGTAGGAAAACTTCCTACAGCACCTGGACAACGGGTGTACATGTTAGCTGTGACGGACTACTTCACCAAATGGATTGAAGCAGAAGCATTCCACCAAGTCCGTGATAGAGAGGTAAAAAGTTTTATTTGGAAGAATGTCATTTGCAGGTTTGGCGTTCCAAAAGAAATTGTGACCGACAACGGTTCGCAATTCATTAGTTTCGACTTTCAAGATTTTTGCAAAGAATGAGGGATCAAACTAAACTTCTCAACTCCGAGATACCCCAAGCAAATGGACAAGCTGAATCTTCCAACAAAACAATCATGAACACAATAAAGAAACGATTGAAGAAAGCCAAAGGCGCCTGGGCAGATGAACTACCAGGAGTCTTATGGGCGTACAGAACCACTGTTCGAACTCCGACAGGAGAAACTCCTTTCTCACTCGCTTATGGCTCAGAAGCCGTCATACCAGCAGAAGCAGGACTTCCTTCTACCCGTTACCAATGGACAGAAGAAGAAAGTAACTGGCAACAACTCAATCACAATCTCGACACGCTCGATGAAATTCGTGATATGGCAGCCATTAGAAATGCAGCTTACCAACATAAAGTAGCACGTCATTACAACAGAAACATACGAGCTCGAACGTTTAAGGTAGGAGATTGGGTACTTCGAAAGGTGTTCCAGAACACCAAAGAAAGCGGCGCTGGAAAACTTGCACCCACTTGGGAAGGCCCGTATCAGATCACTAAAGTGGTAGGACAAGGCGCGTATAAAATTCAAGCACAAGATGGACGTGACATAAACAACAGTTGGAATGTCGTGCATCTCAAACTGTATCATTTCTAAACTCTATTGTTACTTTTTTGTTTTCTCTCCTACTTGTACATGTACTGACTTAGGCATCGGAGAGTCGGTGGGATTTCCACCGACTATAGCCCCTCAACGGAAATTGTGCAGGTAACAACATCTTCACATCAGTACACGTTTCACGCTCACAAGAACATGTCGAGAGGAAATGGGAAGTAGTTTTCGCACTCTAAACTCAAATATTCCATCTTTCGCTTCTCTTTTAGTACTTGACTAACTTGAGCGTCGGAGGGTCAATGGCTATGCCATTGACCACTTGTTTCTTCCCCCACAGGAAATCGAAGACACCTCTTGCCGAAGGTTAACACAGCCTAAGTCCAGCACAAAGTTCAGTACTACACTTAGGCTGGGGGGAACACACTCATGATGTATTTTCACAGGACAAAGAGATGTGGGAAAAAACAGACGAATGAAGAAGCAACAATTGAAGAAGCAATAAAATGCACATACAGACATGAGAAGAAGCAACATTGCACGTAAAGACGTATGAAGAAGCAACAGTTGAAGAAGCAATAAAATGCACATACAGACATGTGAAGAAGCAACATTGCACGTAAAGACATATGAAGAAGCAACAGATGAAGAACCAATAAAACGCATGAAAAGACAACACAAACCAGGTGTGAATGTACAACAAACTCAACTACAAGACAATCCGTTTGTCTGTCTACATTCGCAAGCATCGACAAAGTGGCAACCCGATTGCTCATTTTCTTTACATGTACTTAGCAACCCGATTGCTCATCTGTTTTACATGTACTCGGCAACCCGATTGCTACCCTTCCTATAAAAGGGTTACATACGACAACCCGATTGTCTTGTACTCGTACTAACGCACGAAATTTTCACATGTATCAATAAAGAATTTCCTGAGGTATGATTCACTTAAAATCTAAGTCTCTTACTTCTGCTTGTCTTTTTACATGCACAAAATACTTGCACAGATTCGGCATGCTCCACATCTATAAAACATAAGTCAATATGACTCATAAAAGGCAACCCGTTTGCTCATACAAAGAACGTTCACACCTTGTGTGCACAGTATAAACGTAAACAAAATACTTCATTCATAACATAACAAGTGAGAATCAACGTCTCACCAAGTTCGAGTTGAAATACTTAAAAAGAATGGGGCAAAAACACACCCATTCACGAAGTTTATCAAACTAGTACTGAAGCAAAAACAGACAAGCAAAGAAGGAAATAGAGTCCACGACTCGAAAGACATGTCTAGTCAGAGCAAGAATCCAAGCTGTAATCAACATCCTTCAGGGCCTCATAACGCTCAATCTCTCCTTCGAGGTCCCATCCTGTATGCTCGTTTGCGACGTACTGCTTCATCATCTCGCCTCGAGCTACTGCCACAGTATTCGCCCTTGCATGGATCTCTCCGACTCTGCGTGGCGACTACTCTCCGCTTCGATCTGCGCGTTCAAAGAACTAATATGTTCCTGGGCGTAGTTCGCACTCATCATCGCCTACAACAAAGAATATGGACGTTAACACCTACAAGTCGGGAAGCCGATGATGTAACAGACGTCTGTTCTAACACTTTTTGAACTACAAACCTGGTAACCACTAAGCGCAGTCTGCTCTAACGCCTTCTGAACACCTATCTTCTTAAGATAAGCTTTATCACTCTCAGAAGTTAAGGAGCTAGAAACACGTCGAAGGGAGGATGGGTCTTCGAACACCGACATCGAGGAGGAAAAATCCACATGCATCGCTCCAGAATCTGCCTCATGCGTATTAACTCCCGAGGAAGAGGGCCCAATACCAGAAGTAGGGGGATGAACGAACACACACTCGGGAGACGTTTCAACTCTCGGCTTCTTCGTTGGAATTTTCTTCTTGGAGGCCACCTCCTTAGCTGATGGTACCTTAAAACTCTGTCTTGGAGCCATGTTTCCACCTGTAAGAAACAAAGGAAACAGCTGAAGAAAACATCTACACACACGGAGGAAACAGGTAAAAGTAAAACGCATGGAGAAAGCTGATGAGCGCAAAAAGCAGAACACGTACCCTGTGCACGTCTAGGAGCTGTAGACTCAGTCTCTCCGAAAACCAACCTTTTCCAACTCCTCCTCAATGCGGGCTCCTCCCAGAATTTCTGGAGCCTGACTATCTGATCGTCACGAGAAAATCCGTGCAAATTCCCGTCTGCTAATTCTACATTACACAGAGCAGATGTCAGAGTAAAACACGTGGAACAAAACACGTGAAACAAAACACGTGGAGCAAAACATGTGAAACCAAACATGTGAAACCAAACATGTGGAGCAAAACACGTGCAACAAAACACGTGGAGCAAAACACGTGAAACAAAACACGTGGAGCAAAACACGTGGAGCAAAACACGTGGAGCAGAACACGTGGAACAGAACAAGTGGAACAAAACATGTGAAACAAAACACGTGGAGCAAAACACGTGGAGCAAAACATGTGAAACAAAACACGTGGAGCAAAACACGTGGAGCAAAACATGTGAAACAAAACACGTGGAACAAAACATGTGAAACAAAACATGTGAAACAAAACATGCGAAACAAAACATGCGAAACAAAACATGTGAAAACAAAACATGTGAAAACCAAACGCATAAGAACAATGCGTGTGAAAGCGTAATCGACAATGTGGACGACACTCACGAGCATTTCTCCATTTGAACGAGACATTCCCGCTCTCGCGCGGGGTAAACACACCGTCCCTCTTAACAAAGAAGAACCGGCGCTGCCAATTCTTTTCAGAACGTGGCAAACCAACTATAATCTTTGCCATCTTTGGACGGACTTTGAGTTGGTACTGCCTTGATCCATGATCGTTTGCTTTCATGAAATAATGGGCAGTTACATCTTGCGCGGTTAGAGGATCATTCAGATTCTCCCCAAGCTTCTCCAAGGCCATCAACAACCTCCACGCGTTCGGCATGAGTTGAGTGGGGGCTATCCCGAACCTAATCAACACATCCCTCACCAGACAAGAAATGGGGAATCGTATGCCCGCTTCCAGAAAGTTCTCATAAAAGGAATAATATCCAGGCCGACGCGACTCGACTACAGTTTCACCAAGTTCAGGCGCTCTCATCTTTAGAGCTGCTGGAATTTGATAGCTCATCCTGAGGTTTTATACGCACTCCTCAGTCAGCACCGAGAGTTGTTGTTCCACATCGATCTCGTCATCAGAAGACGAGTCAACATGAGGCCCTCCACCTAAATGCGGAGAAAGCTCAGCACTACTTTGTTCACGGTTGTATGGGAAAGTCCTGGCCATCCTACGTATCAAAGGGAAAACACACTCAGGAATGCCTCACACGAGTACAAGACAGACTAACTGAAGATCGCGTGCAAAATGGAGGCATGTACAAAATAAAGACACTTACGAATCAAGAACGCATATAGACGAGTCACGTTAAATTGAGGTATTTTCCGCACTACTTACAGGATTGAGTAATTTTTTCTCTTGTGAATAGATACACGTCAAAGATTTTGCACGCATCCTCCTCATGAGTACGTGTACACACCTCCATCTGACAAGTTTATGTGTACAACCACGCATATCATAAAGCTTTACATGTACTCCCACACGCGCTACTAATTTACGTGCACTCCTACATGCTCCGCCGGTTCACTCGTGCGCCGATACGAATTACAAGTTTACTTGTACTACAACTACTACCAGTTTGCATGCACATTTACAACTACTCCTAGTTTACACAACAGCTACAAGTTTCCGTGTATTCCTATAACTACTACGAGTGGATGCATACGCCTACTACAAGTTCACATGCATACGGGAAGTTTCATACAAGCACTAATATGGAAGAACATGCTGATCGGTAAGACAAACGAAAAATATCAAGTTCCATACGACGGAAACAGATCGAAGGATCGAAATTTCAAAAAATAAAAAAATGACTTACTTGTTGAGAATTGGTATGAAGATCACGAAGAACGCGAAGAACAGGAGAAAACCGCCTCTAGAAATCCAGAGCTCTGAAAAAGTTTTCACAACAATGAACTTCAAAGGCCTAAGGATCCCTTTTATAGGACTCCCAACCCCTGATCAAAGGGCCACATCGACTCATAGGTCACATTGCCACATGGCAAGATCCTGATGATCCATGATATAAACGCCACCTGGGCGTCCACATGGCACTACTCCGCCAAGTCACCAAATTCGGTCTCCCCGAAAAAAGAACTCCCGGCGTCGTACTTCGACAACAGTGGACCCTCCGCGCTGCCCCGGCAGCGTGGGAAGCCTCCGCGCTGCCCCGGCAGCGGGGGAAGCCTCCGCGCTGCCCAGGCAGCATCTTGATCCACGCCGCCCAAGCGGCATGGGGACCTTGCTCCACACCGCCCAGGCCGCGTTAGGAAGACCCTCGAATCGCCTCGATTCAGACGAACCTTCGACGTGGTCCAATAACGCGAGGGACATCTCGAAACCTGCCCGACGACGGGGAAGGTCTCCCGGACTTCTCCTCCCAAGCAGGGCTGCAACGTTGTTATCTGGTTCACACGCCTGACACAAAAATCATCTAACCAACGGGACCGCCCTCGTTCCTTCCTTCTCATCTACTCTCCAAGGAAATAGACCATTTACTTAGAGAGTGGGGGACAAACTGTGTTGACCAAAAACTACACCTGGGCCCTCGACGATAAAATGTCCATCGGGACGTCAAGCCCAACCCGGCTCGCTTGTCCTTGTTTGGGCCCAGCCCAGAAGTCTCTTAATGGATACTCGTCAACTAGACCCTAAAACTCGTGTCAAGGCCCAATCACGTGCAAAGAGTTCCCACGTGCACAAAACTCCACACGCCCGAATCTCCACACGTCTGGCGCTCGACACGTCTATATCTCCACGTACCACGTGTAAGAGATTATTTAATGAAGAGATACTCCACATGTCGAATATATCCATAATGACAAAGATATCTGACTTGGTCAACGTAACCCCAGCAACGAATATTCCCCCATTATTAACATGCATAACATGGTAACGTCTCACATAACTGTGAGACCATGCACATGCACAATCAGAGTAGTTGCCAGAGATCATACACAACCGTTGTGCATGTACAGCCAGCGTACACGTCACCATATCCCAGGTATCTTGACATGCATTTACTCCGTAACGGTCAGCCTTTACTCCTCCCAACGGATCACTCCTCAAGCCTATATAAAGAGGAGCACTTTCATTTCTCAGATCATCGAATACAGAGCAAAGCAACTCATACAACTTCTTCTTCTCCACTCGCCCTCTGTTCTTCGATTATCCTCGAGACGTTTAGCATACAAGTTCACCTGGTTCTGGTCACAGACACTACTAGACGCCTCAAAGGTGTTAAAGCTTATCCTTGCTCGACGCTTCCTGCTCGACGCTTCCTGCTCGACGCTTCCGGCTCGACGCTTCCTGCTCGACGCTTCCGGCTCGACGCTTCCTGCTCGACGCTTCCTGCTCGACGCTTCCGACTCGACGCTTCCTACTCGACGCTTCCAGACGACTTCGAGGAGATCACATCCTTCTTCTTGCTCGACGCTACTGGTAACATCTACTCTCATACTCCTGATCATTTCACTCCCGTAGATTCGAACTCCGGTCATTCTACGAGCCTAGCCACTCTCCGATTACACATCAACGGTTACATCCTCAGGCATTTCGTTTATTATTCATTGTAATACTTTGCTGACTTGACCGTCGGAGGGCCCTTGGCAGGCACCATCCCGGTGTCCCCCCAAGCCTTCACGGGTTTGTTTGTGTCTGTTCACCTTCTTTTGCAGGTTTCTTTCACACGTTGCTGGTGCCCATCAATCAGGAACTCGACGTTTGGAATTCCAGAAGACGTTTCAGCTACCGACCTTCTGACTCTGGACCCGTAGACTTCTCACCGTCTACACGAGGTGTGGTCAGGTGAACATGCAGATTACGGGAGACTTAAGGTTTTCGGTTGTACGGCATATTACCATGTTAAAGGTAACAAACTTGACAATAGAGCAAAGAAGGCAATTTTCTTAGGATATGCTACAGGAGTCAAGGTTTATCGGCTATGGTGTACGGTGAAGGAGTTGAAGGAGATGTCCTTCGACCAAGGTGACAATACGAACAATTTGTCGGATAGGACAATTGATGTGGAAGATCATCAAGTCCGATTGATTTAGGGATCGTAGAGTTGTAGCTAGAGACCAA
>BEHA01001566.1:890748-910712 GCA_002897215.1 Eschscholzia californica subsp. californica
TGATGTTTCTCTCATGAAGGTTCACACAGATGAGAATCCCGCAGACATGTTCAGTAAAGTGGTGACGTGTAGCAAGTTTCAGCATTGTCTGGAATTGCTACAAATCGGCTCGTGTTAAGTTGCCCGTAAGGGCGTAATGACGTCAAGGTAATCTTTATGTGAAGGGTTGGTAGAACTACGGTAGGCTTGATCCTGTAAAAGGGTACGTAGGCAGCCATGGTCATATGGCGCAGCCGGATGAAGCTACAAGAAATAGATATATCTTACAAGGAGTATCCTGGTGTTCGTCCAAAATTTGAAGTATATCAAATTGTGTACGAGGTGGAGAATTGTAAGAGGCAGTTTCCATATTTGAGGTAGTTTCCAAACTGAGGTGGTTTAGCATGGCATCAATTGGCGGTTTAAGGATGCATGGCATCAATTGGAGGCGGTTTAATTGAAACCAATTTACTATGGTCGGTGGATTGAGTTTCCAATTTTGGATTCAATTGGACTCAATTAAGGCTTCTTATTTCCAATTAGTAGTCGGTTTATAATCCTATATATAGGATAGTTTTGAGTGCCAATTATTATCACCAACATCAACCAACACAAGCAACAACAACTCTTCTTTAGAGAGCTAGAGAGAGAGCAAGAGTGAGAGAAATTTTTTCATAGTTTTTGAGCGGTGTTAAATTTCTCGGTCATCGAAGATCTAGTATAGAAGGTTAATTTCTATGCGGTACCATTTTGGGACGAACTTGCGGGTTGTGTTAGTCGTCTTCATCTATCTTTCAATAAAGATTTCTTGTTCGCCCGAGGACGTAGGCTTCCAAGCCGAACCTCGTTAAATTCTGTTCGCATATTTGATTTTGACTTAGCTTTTCGATTAATCTTCATAATCGGATCAATTTCTAGGATAGGTTCGATAGCTTCCGCGACTTTTAGTTCTGACAAAATGGTTCTTTACCCTTCCGGCACCACCCTATATCACGGAGCATCACCAATCCTTTTGCTTTTACTTAGATCCTTACTTTTATTCTGCTCCTTCACCGCCATTAGAGAAGAACTCAAGTTTCTTCCTCTCTATCTCTTTCCTTAGGGTTTTTGTGTAAATGGAACATCAAAGGTAGGATAATAATAATTTTCTGCCAAATCTAGGGTGGATAAAACTGAGGAAAAAAAGAGATACAGAAATCTCTTGCTCCGTGAGATTTGATCAGATCCTACATTACCAGATTGTTTGAAGAACTATAACACCGTACTAAGTTGCTTCCCAAAACTATTATTTTTTTTTTTCTTAAATCAATATTTTTCTCTTTCAATCTCCCTTTATAAGGGAAATTTGGTCTTCCCTCTAACTTTTGTTTTGGTGACAAGAGATTACTCAATTTTTTTCAATCTCTTCGATATTTTCGTAATTTGCGATAACTTGTAAGAGATATGCAACAACTTGCAAGAAGGTTGCAAATATTGAGTTTTTGACCAAGCAAAGTACAAATTTTGGACATTTAACAAAATATAAGATAAAGTCTGTAAAGATTCTCCGTTACACTATCTTTCTCTAAATCCAAATTGTTCTTTCTCTAAATCGAGATTGAATCATTCTTTCCCATCAGTTTCTCTTTTATAATGATAAAAAGTGTATGTTGTGATAGGGATATGATATCCTTCCAAGTAACTTGACGCCTAAAAAAAAGTAACTTAACGCCTAAAAAGAGAAACTATATATTGATTTTATCCTTGAACAAAACAGAGAATGTGTTCCTTTTTACATGATTAAACCCAAACATCCATACTATAGTGAAAGTCAATACACCAATCCATACACCCGAAGGTTCAACCCTACCTTTGATGGTTCCATTTACACAAAAATACATATACAAAAACAGTGACCAAAAGAGGGAAAGAGATCCCACTGACATACACCTTGAACATATAATTATCTGGTTTGGTTTTCATCATCTTCAGAGATGTTGAACAAGAACTGCGGGAGAGATGCGATACGAGGAAGATGAAGTAACAGCTCACCAAATGAGTCCTTCCTCGACATTCCTGGCTTAAATTCCTCTTCAGATTTCGGAAATAGATCCATCGTCTTATTGTCCCGTGATGTTCCCTCACTTGAGTTTGGGTGTTCGAAATTAACCTGGGAACTCTGAATTGTGGGTGGATCCTTCTGTAACAAGCAGCAGAGTGAATTTACTCTCGACATGAGAGATTTCTCATCAGAAGCTGAAGGATTTTGAGTATCACTCAGTAAATACTGAGTGATCTCATCCAACATGTCTTTGTTCTGCGAATCGTCCGAAAAATGCGGGTTGCCAGAACTCATTTGTTCGGAGATGCAATTTCCAATATGACTAACTAAATCACTCATAGACATTGATGGGTGAATTCCAGGAACTTTTATTTGATCCCAACGACTCGGAAATCCTCGTGATTCTGCTTCATTGTTCCCGTTTTCTTCGATTGCAAGAGAAAAGAAGTTAGATACAAGTGCACGAGAAAAATTGAATGGAAAATCTCAACTAAATCAAACCAGTAAATTAGTGTAGTATCTCATTAAGACCTAGGATCATATCGTGTTATTCCCAAAATACTGCATCTACCACGTTTCAGAAATATATAAAAGACACAGTGAAGCACACCCCCGATGCCTAAAAACGAAAACAATGAGCAGTTCAGACATTGGTGAGAAAACTGTGGGATCTATCTTCCGTTTAAAGGATAACTAAAATAGGTATGGTATTTATCAGAGAGAGATGAGTTAAGAGTATCTTAAAGCGACATAGAGGATCGAATCCCTAATAGTAAGACATATGGCAAGGCAAAATTTATCAGAACCCCACACAGGGCAAAGCCAAGAAGGTGACAAGTCCTCTTTGCGTTTTACTCACAATATAAATAAAATACCTTACAAGTTCATGGATATGTACCTGAGCTGGGGGAAGGAGTCCTGCGGGGCAAAAATTCTTGTGATAAACAGATCGTTTCTCGAAAATCACTTTTAGAAGAGGACGACTGGCCACAGGATGGCGACTGTGCATCCCTCAAACCAGATAATGTTGATATATATTCAGATTTAGGTTGATCGTAGCCCCTGCATTTCGATTCATCAGGATCCTCCAAAATGGAACCCTTTGGCTCAAAATAAGGAGATTCCAACCCCACTTCTGGCTGCTGACTTAGCCAGTTCAGACGAGGATCACACTGGATAAGCTTTTCAAAATGCTTGCTTAGCAGCCCTGGCGGGCACTGCAGGAAATGTCGCCTACAACAGAAAGAAATGCAGATTTCATTAGATCGAAGGTTTGTGATCAGATTGCAGAACCCTGTGAAATTTAATCGCTTACTTGCTATTTCATATGTAGTCAATCTCAAATCATCAACCTAGAAAATTAAGTTGCCGTGCAGACACCAATTAGATGATCACATTCAGAACGTTATATACAAGATGCAACAGGAAAAAAACAATCTTCTTCCCATTAACAGTTATTTGTGCGACATTATATTTAATAGATGAATATACACTTAGATTTCGAACGAGTATTTCATGAATATTTTTTTCGAGTATGAGAAGTGCCGACTGTGGAATTGAGTAGTACAATTTAGGAGGCTCGGATCTCGATAAAGGCCGCACCAAAGAACTATTGATCGTGTCTGCTCTTCTCTGAATAAACCAATGACCACAAGATCGGACCCAACTTGAGCATCTTATGTACAGATAATGCTCTTCATTATTATTCCCTCCAACCTTTATTTGACGGGCTAAGCTTTGGTACGTAAGGTTTTGGATTTCAAATTCAGTGATAAGGTTTGAATAAATTAAGGGAGTTGCACTATGGTTTTGGTTTGATGGTATCTCTTCAAAAAATTAGAGAATGTTCTATAAACATTGACCGTAAAGAGATTAGTGACATAGTATCCATATTGAACTTAGTATCATTGTTAGTGTTGAGCCAACATCTTAGGTTTTTCTCCTTTGAATTTTTCAAATATCTTCTTCTGTGTATATCTGCTATAATTAAGTTATATCTTTATAGTAACACTTCCACACAAATCCGTGTAAGCTCGACCTCAAAATACTTGTCGGGTACTAGATGGTATTATTAAGTGGGCTTAATGTACCACTTAACTTAAGCTGATTAAATTTAACATGAAGGCAACAAAACCAATAGCTTGAAAGTAAAAGTCCTTGCTGGCATGAAAGTATGTTTAACAACATTGAGATCACATTCAGCTCCCTAACTAAGACTTCGAGAGAATTACGAAATGGAAACTTGGAAACGGTCATAACATGAGCTTTTTGAATGACAGTTGGTGCCATCAACTACCCCTAAAAGATAAATTCCCAGCAATCAGTACACAGTTCCTATAACTAGCAATTCCAAGCATGGGAGATCAGAGTTAGGAGGAATTTAAACGATTGGGAGAGATCAATTTACTCTAATATTTCGGACCAACTCAAGGTATCGAAGACTCAAGAATCTGGATCTCAGATGATAACGATAGATTATCAGTGAAACACTGTTACTCGAGGCTGAGAAACCAGGGGGAAGAAGGAAACTGTCATTTTGAGTTCTTATGGTCAAACAAAATTTCCCCAAGAGTAAGCTTGGTTATTTGGGCGGCAGTTCTGGGTAAGCTTCCAACAACAGACAACCTCCAGAGGCGTGGGATGCAAATGCCGAACAGATGTGCTCGATGCAACCAAAGTGGCGAATCGATAGATCATCTTCTCATTCACTGTAAGTAGGCTCGAAAACTGTGGAACTACTTCATCCTCACCCCTGGCTATCAATGGTGTATTCCAAAATCAGTTTCTCAAGTCATAGAGCAATGGGAGAAAATTCTAATCAAGAGATCCAAGAAGGAATTTGGAACTTAATCCCTTTTTCTATTTGTTGGTCCATTTGGAAAGCAAGGAATGATGGAATTTTCAAGGACTCTTCTATCAGCTTTCACTTAGAGGTGGAAGACATCCTAGACCTGTTGTTTCATTGGAGTAGAAATATAGGATGGGCTAAGGACTTGTCATATTTTGATTTCATTTCAAATTGGGATGATATAATGAAATAACATATAGCCGTTGTAAATCATCCCTTTTCTTCTCTTCTTGTTTTATCTCTTTGTAGTTCTTTTCTACCCAATATTAATTCAAACTATTCAAAAAAAAAAATAAGAGGCGAAAACAACACAAGAACCGTTGAATATTCTTTGCAAGATTATGCACATTCAATCCACTATATTATCATATCGAGGTTCTCTGACTACTCTTTGCAACAGAGTTTTCACATTGCAACTAAAAGCCATTTTTGATTCTTCACACTAGAGCACAAATGTGTTTTAGCAATATTAAGAAACTATTTTCTACAGTCAACTTCAGATGATTGGAAGCTGTAAAGTAGGAAGCAAGTTTAGTCCTACATTTTTACCTATTGATGCTAGCCTGACCTCCAGTAAAATCTGAAGTTGCTTGCCATAATGTATGCTTCCTGGGCTGCGGATTGGTCTCTTTGAAGAAAAGAGGCTGTCTAACCAGCTGTACGAAGAAGCAACGATCATTAAACGACTAAAAACTAAGTCATACATGAAGGCCAGACATAATGTAAGTGCAGCAACTTACCACTATATCCAAAGTCCCGGGGCCATTCTCAGGGCAATTCGCTTTCAGACCCATGATATCCGACCACTGTATTTCCATCTTGCTCTTTAGACCACCATCAAGAACTTCCCACACAAGTTTATGCTTGGCAAAGTAACATTTCGCCACTAAGTCACCCTCATATCTTGATACACACTGTTACCCATTATACACAATAGTTAATTTCATGACCTAAAATCGCATTTATCGATACTAAAAGTAACATACGATTGAAATATAGCCCATATCATTACCTCCCATGTCCCTATCTTTAAAACTGAAGCTGGGAAGTTCGAAGCTTTCAGTTTATCAGTATTGCCGCCCGTAATAGTTGCGCTCTTAACATCCTTTTTCATGTCAAGCTTTTCACCATGGCCAGGTCCTAGTTTAGAAGGAGTACCTCCTTGTGAGAGCCTCAATTGAATTAAATCTACTAAGGATGGGCTCTTCCTCAGCTGCAAACCTAATGGACTTGGCTCATCAAGTGGATTGTATTGTGCCGGCGGATTCACAGAACTGCTAGTTTCAGTACTCCATTTCTGTATTGGAAATATACAGTCAAGAACTCCATCAACAAACCCTAGATTAATCCTTTCTAAATTGGATTCACTTTCTAAAACACAATAGTGTAAGACTTAAAAAGCAGCAATCAAATTTAACCTACACTCGAGAGAACATCAAATTAACCCTAAAAAAGGGAGACAACAAGATGAAATATTTATTTAAAAAAACCTCTAAATTGAAATCAGACCTGCTGAAAACGCGGATTAAACTTAGATCTCTTATGAAGAGAGCCATGTTCTTCCTCCAATGAATCTTCAATCTCCAACTTCACCCCATATTTATTCTGATACGATTTATCAGTTTCTGATCGAAAATTAACCGAATTCATTAACTGAACCATTAATTAATCTTCAAAATTTCTCCCAACTCAGATTTTAACAAAACCCTAATTATCTTTTTCAAATTCCCAAAAACACCACCAAATTAACCAAATAGATCTACCTTGAACCAGAAAATGAAACCCTAGCTTCCCCTCTAGACCTTCAAAACACAAAATTGTCAACTCAAAGGAGAGAAAGATTTGAAGGCACGTAAGCTACTTTTGACACGAGTTCATTAACGCACGTGCGAAATTTCAAAATACAGAGTACTTGGACCTGGTTTTGATACAAATTATGTAGAATGATAATGGGTATTAGCGTAATTTTGATACATGGGAAGAAAAATGTGACACGGAAAGTCAATAAGAAGCAGATATGACACGTTTGATTGGATATAAGTGTGGGTCCTACACATCTGGAAACTTCAGAATCTTTTTCTTCAACAGCCTACTTTTACAAAAGACAGCTACGATTATAAATGGATAAGAAAGTACACGTGTAAATTGGAGAGGGATCTGCCGACATCTGGACTTTGGGGCAGAATCGTAGTTCATCTTTGAGAATTAGGGTTACTAAGGCTATTTTTGACAAGTGGGAAAGAAATTGGATGTGAAAACCAAGTTTTTCTGATGGAAAAGAAAATCAAGTTTTTCTGAATACAATCAATTTTGATGATAGGAACATAGAAAAACAATGGTGCCTTTAGAAAATGTAATACTAATACTGATTGGGCTTAATTGGGGTTTCAGAAGGCACCTTTATACTTTTTGTCTTGATATTGTCTTATCCACCTAGAGGCCCACACACAAAGAAAAAGAGAATAGATCTGTAGAGAGAGAGAGATTGAGAAAATCAGGAGAGAGGAAAGAGCAAATAGAGAGAGAGGCATCAGATCGGCGAGAAAGAAATGTTCGTTAATGGCGGAAACCTTCGTGATTTATCAACAAGGATCTCGGGGATGAAAATATCACACAAAGAAATGAGCATACTCATCATTATAGATGCTTAAATCATCAAAATTGAGAAGTTTCATTATCGTCAAAATTAGAAGAAAAATTTGACGAAAAAAAATCATCGTCATCACTTTAGGTCTCGCACAAGAAATTGAGTATATCCATCATTATACAGGAATAAATCATCAAACTGAGAAGTTTCATAATCATCAAATTTAGAAGAAGAAAATTTCAGTGGAACTTACCCTCACAAACCCTAACATCCACCACCCTCTTCTTCCCTCCCTATTTAAGAATGTTTTCAGAAAATAATTAAATCTGCAATTGGATATGAATCTTGTCGAAATCGAATCAATCGTCAATTAGAGAATGTTAATCCAGTATAAACTAGGAATCATCTTCTGGTTCTCTTCTCTTTCAATGGTAATTAGAGAATGTTACTCCACTTTTCAAAGTTCTTCTCTCTTCCTTCATTGACATTTCAATGGTGATTAGAGAATGGTAGATTTCAGAGTAATCTTAAAATAGAAAATTAGATGAGATTCATGAGAAGAACAATGAGGATTCTTTCAAACATGAATCAAATATTGATATAGAGAGATAAAAAACGAGAGAGAGAACACGGGAGAGAGATAACACGGGAGGAGAGAGAGCGTGCTTTATGAGATAGTGGCAAAATCTTTTTCCCATCTTTTTTATGGGAAAATTTTAAGACTCTTTTTTCAACCTTGTTTTCCTATGGAAATCCACTTTCTCATTTATTTGGCACTATCGAACAGTGGAAAATCGATTTTTGTAAGAAAAACGATTTTCCCACTTCACTATCATGTATCAAACAGACCCTAATAGAATTTTGAATTACTTCCAGCTTACTCTAATTTAGGATCAGCTTTCTACCTAGCTTCCTAGTTTATCGAAAATATCCAGATGGTCTTCTCTTTATCGTTAACGTCAAAAGGCCGTTAGCGTTATATTTTCTCTTCGAAAATTATCTCGATTTTAGTTCTCTGACTAATTTAACTCTATATATCTCTCTATTTCTTTAAAAAATTATCTCACTCTCACCATTTCTTTCCCTTTCTAAAAACTCTATCTCTCTCTAAAATCTTTTCAGAGATAGAAGAAAAGTGAAAACTAAATAAAAAAGATTTCTACTTGGATGATTATGATTATGTTCTTGTTGTCGTTGTTGTTGATGAAATGAATTTAACCTAATAATTTTTTTCGATCTTTTACTAGTCTAAAGGAGACGAATAGATGATTTTATTGTTGTTTTTGGATGATTCTTCGTTAATTTAAGAAATCGGTGGAGGTGGAGTTAATGACCATGGAACAACTTGATTTTCAGCGTCTTCATCATCATCAAATCATCATTATCAACGTTATCAGATTTATGGTGTCGGCGATTGACACAACTATCACAGATGAAAAACACCATCATCATCAGATTCATGGTGTCGGCTATTGACACAACTATCACAGATGGAAAACATCATCATCATCATCAACGTCTTCATCAACATAAAATCGCTTTATCTGATTCACAATAAATCCTTGTTGGGGAATCACATAATTCACATTCTTTCATGACTTTCTGCTCTATAATTTGTTATACTCCCTCTCGAACTTTCTCTATGTAATTCTCATCTGATGAAGTAGAAAACACCGAAAGGACTAACCTATTTGCTTTCCTTTTATCAAAATTAAAATTTCTGGAAAGAAGATTGAGCAGTCGAGTCCGACTACTCCACTTTAATGGAGTCCTACTACATCTTTTAGTGGTTCTCGAACTGGTGGTTTTGGTGATTTTAACGAAGAGCAGAGCCGACCATTCATGAATTGGCCTAACAAATTCAGATTCAAAAAGGTTCATTCACTTTGTCATTGAATCTACCTTTCTCTCCCAGATATATTCGGATCATGACTCACTCCTTGGTTGTTGATCGCCAAGGACAAATTTGGTCTAGTTCTTAACAATTGGAAAATTTTGACTTTTATTCGCTCTCTGAAAAGATTTTAGAGAGAGAGTTTTTATAAAAGGAAAGAAATGACGAGAGAGAGTTTTTAGCAAGAAAGTTATGTATGTCACAAAATTAAAAGAAGTCTAACTTTGGGAAGCCGCATAAACTAGGGGGTCTCATTTTGGAACTAACCCTGTAATTTTTTTGGGTTAAATCCAATTTGGCCCCACTATCAATTTCAAAATGCGATATTTTTTTTCTGGCCCCCTACTTTATGACGAGCTTCTTTTTGTGGCTCTTATTTTTGTAAATTGAAAATTAGCCCCATTGTTTTAACTCCCTCTACTTACCGTTAAAGTCAAAGTACCACTTCCAAAAAGACCCTATTGTGTTAGCATGTATCACTCCTTCCAGTTTTTTCTCGTTCTCTCACTAACTTCTGTGCACGAGACCCGAAGTTAAATCTCTATAGAAGTGAAAGATATAAAAAAAACTAGTGAAAGAAATAAAAAAACTCCAAAACATTCAATTAATCTCACTCCCCCTCTCTCTAAGAAACTACTCTCTCTCTCTCTCTAAAAGTACTCCTTCATTTTGTTTTAGGTCTTTCAAGGGCATCCTAATATTTTCTTAAAACAGTGGGTAAAAACTAAAAACAGAGTGTTTGGGATTTCTTATATGATTTATTTCTTTATTGGGTTCTTTCAAAGAAGATGAAATAGAGTTAAAATGCATTCGGGATCATGGCCCTATAATTGTTGGTGCAGGTTCTTCTGGATTAGATGCTTGTCTTTATGGTAATGGGGTTCCTTCTTTAGTTCTATAGAAAAGTAATTGCAGTGCTTCTTTTTGGCAATGTAGAACTTATGATCGATTGAATATTTATCTTCCTAAGTAATTTTGTAAACTTTCAATAATGGGTTTTCCTGAAATTTTCCATAAATATCCAACTAAACATCAGTTCATCTCTTACATGGAAATCCTTTGCATGGTTTAAATCTCAATCAACCCCAAGTTCAAACATATGTGTTCAAAGTGCTAGCTCTTGAACACATAATCATACTCAAGAGGCGATTTACCTCTTCATATGGTATAAGAGCTAAGTTCGATATTTTGTTTGAATACAAACTTATTTTATAACGTCAATTCCCGCTGATGCTTCCTCTGATTATGTTCCTACTACACCGCGATATTCCAATCCGGTGTTTGATGTTCATCATTCTGATTCACCTACTACGGTTCTTGTAGCGCCCAAATCTTCGAGTCAAAGAATCGTACGAGTTGGAGCAACGAGAAGAGCTAGTGATTTGTTTTGGAATTTGGTTTTAAATACATATTTCAGTTGATTCAGATGACCCATTGGATAGATCTCGAGAAATAATAAATTTTGATTGGTCACACGTAAAGATCGAATATTATTTGGCTATCGTTCCGTATTCGGTAGTTTTCTTCGTCATCGAATTGATAGGAGTCATATATTTTCTTCATGGTTAGTTATAGGAGGAAGAATAAACGAAAAGGTTAAATTTGGAAGCATAGGATATTTAATGGGGGTTGAATTAGTAAGATATAAACATGATGGACTTATTTATGAGGCATGTATAATTTGAGGGCTTAAAAGCAAATAAAATTCTTGGGCACTTTATATGTCAACGCTTGGCACCCAAATTGTCTAATACAAAAATCAAATCAGTGCATGCGTGCCCACGTATTCAACAAAGTACCAGTTTATAAGTTTTGAATTTCATTTTGTAAACGAGTAAAACAGACATGGGAATGAAATTGGATTTTTAGCGGACAAGACGTAGGATATTTCATTTGCCTATTTCTTTGTGTTAGATGGTCCGAATTCAATGAAATTTATTTCAGGTAATCCTTTTCGAATCGATCTACATATCAAGCAGTTTGAAACTTTCTATTTTGTCTGAATTTGATGGTTTTACGACAGTTATATCGAAGACTGTATAGTTGGGTCTGATGAGTCATGAAAATGTCTCATCTGAATCTCTTAACTCGGGTTAGTTAGTTCAGTTCGAGCTGTTACTCTGATGTTTTGCTTGTGTTTCCTTACTCATGTGTTTTCTAAGGAGTTTAGCGCGAAAATGGATAAAAGAGGGGCATTTTGGTCATTTAGTGACAAGGGTAGCATGTTAATTTTGGATAATGTTGATGCTCGGATGAGAAGAGGGGTCCATAACGAGTCTGTAGGAGAAAACGGGAATCCAAACAGAGTCCGGATGAGCAAGATAGACTAGGTTAAAGTTTTGGTCAAAGTCAATTGACAAAAGACCAAGATGGACATGTGTCGCTGACCAGAGGCGCAACATATTCGCGTGCGGGAGTCACTCGGGCAGAGAGATACAAAATTCGGTATAACTGTTTTATGGATGCTCCCGCGAGATCCAATGGCCCGGTTAGCTTTTGTCCACATGTCTAAATCCGAAGGCCTGTTGCAAGCTTTTAAAGAGCGCCGAGAAGCACTGAATCCTCCGTGTTTGACAACTACGGGATTGACCCAAAATCTTGGGAATATTTTTATTCCTTTCTATCCTTCTCTAAACCGTTTTCTCTTCTTTTAGAACACATGAAGGAAAGAGAAGGCTGTTGAAGATGGAAAGAAAACAGTGAAAGATTGATAGAGAGATAAAGGGATATTTCTCTTTAAAACAGAAAAAAGTGAGAATGATTTAGAAATCGACCAAAGAAAGGAAATCTTTCTCTGATTTAGGAAGCTGGGTTGGATCAAAATCAAGAGAAAGAAGATGAGATAAATTTCATAAGGAAAGAAGACTGAATTGAAAACAAAAAAATAAAAAAAGCTCTCGGCTGATCTTGTGGATTCAGGGGGAGATGAAATCGAAAGAATATTTTGATTAACAGAGAATGAAGAACCAGGATTCGATTGAGGGGGTCTTCCTCTGGTAGCTCAACCAAAACCGACTATATTAGAGAGAGAGAGAGAGTGATGTAAAGAGCTCTCGGTGTTAGATCATCTGACGGCAAAAGAAGAAGAAAGAGGTTTAAAGAGAGAGAAGGAATTCGAGTTTACTGTTTTCTGCTTCTTCTTCTTCTGATTCTTCTCTTTGTGAGAGAGAGAAAATCAGATTGAAAGAGTAGAGAGAGAGAGAAAGTTCCTGGTTTGTAGTAGTGGTGGCCAACGGGCCGTGTCGTGCCGGCACGGCCCGTTTGGCAGCCGTGGCGTGTCAGACACGCCACGACCACGCCAGGCACGGCTTGAGCCGTGCCGTTCCGTGCCCAGATCACAAAGGTCTGGGCACAGAAACGGCCCATGGGAACGGCCCAACCGTTCCCGTGCCGTTTCCGTTGCGTTTCTGGTCGTTTCCGTGGCCGTTCCGTGGCGTTCCCGTAGTCGTTCTCGTGGCCGTTCCGTGGCTCCGATCCATTCATAAATATTTTTTTTACTTGTAAAAAAAAGTAATAAAAGAAACATTACATTTTTTTCAAGTAAAAAATTGTGATGTACAAAAACTTTAGAGTTTATGTCATATCTTTGTTTATTTGATTGGAAAAGAGTTGTATAAAGATTCTCCACATTTACTTTATATTTTGTGGTTTAGGTGTGGGACTATCTTTACCTCTTTATTTGTTTATTTTTTTGAAAAAAAATTTAGTTTGTTTCAAAAAAAAAATCTAAGTAAAAAAAATAAAGTAAAACCTCTTTTGTTAAATTCAAGTATTACTTTTTTTTAGTAATACTTCTTTTTTTAATTCAAGTATTACTTTTTTTTAGTGTTTTATCTTTTTGTAATATAAATTAGTTGTCATGAAAACCTAACAATTTGTAAACACATTAGAATATTAGTATACCCTAAGTAATTCTTAAAAATTTAAATAACTAAATTGGGCCGTTGCTAGCGTGTCGTTGTTGCCGTTTCCGTTCCGTGTCGTTCCGTGCCCACAGGTCGTGCCGTGTACGATCCGTTCCGTGTCGTTCCTGCGTGTCTAATGGGCCGTGTTTAACGGGTCTGGGGCTCTAAAATCCCAGCCCCGACACGGCACGCCAGACCCGTGACGGGTCGGCACGACACGGAACGGACCGTTCCGTGCCGTTCCGTGTCCTCAAATAAACGGGTCGTGCCGGTCCGTTTCCGTGTCGGCACGGCCCGTTGGCCACCACTAGTTTGTAGGGAGAGAGAGAGATTTAATTAATTTGAAAACTACATTAAAATCATTTTATCTTCTTCTCCCTGTACTGTTCCTGTTAGAGAAAGAAAGAGAGAGTTATATTATTGTTTAGAGAGAGAAAGAGAAAGTTTAGAGTGAGAAAGAAAGAGAAAACCGAGAGAGAGAGAGAGAGAGAAAAAAAAACCAGGCGAGGAAAATAATTTTCTTACCAGGAAATCGTTTCCGGGAAGACGAGAAAATTATTTTTCCTAAGGGTTTGTTTGGTAGAATTCCGGAAAGAACAACAGGAAAATACATCTTCTAGGGTCTGTTTGGTTGCAAATCAGAAGGAAAATTAAGTTTCTTTACTCTCCTACTTATATATTTTTAAATGTATATCTCTTATCTCATGTGTACCTAATTTTCTCCATCTAGGGTTTTAGGATGAAACTCATACTTGAGCCTTTAGAAACATATTTTTATTTTGTTAATTCTCTTGATTGTGATTCAAAGTTAAAATTATTTTAATTTGTAGAATTGATTTTCTTTTCATTGTCTATACTTTTAAATTTGATATATCATGCTTAGATTAGATTCTTTGATGATATATGCTTATTGATTGATAAACAATAGTTTAGAGATTTGTTTTTCGAAATAAACAATTACATTGTTATAGATTATTGGTTTTAAACGAAAACATCTTCCGGAATTAAGATAGTTCATTATCTGAAATTCCGAGTTATAAAAAAAGGAGAATTGACTAGTTAACTATTTGTTCTAAAGATGATTTTATGTGGTAGATTCCGAAACCCCTAGACTTCTCCCCCCATTTGAGTTCATCTTCTTATTTGTTTTAATATTTTATATATTTTATTTTATCACCAAAACAAATTTTCAAAAACAAAAACCGTCTTACTTCCAAGTCTTAGAATAGGTTTCACTTAGTCTCTGAGGAACGAACCGGTCTTACCAGAAATTATTACAACTTGACACCCGTGCACTTGCGGGTGTATACCTATTTAGTGTAACCTTTCTAGGTCAATCAGGGTCTAATTTCTTTTAGGTTCATAATTTGAAACAGTTATTCTTTAGTTTCTTAACATGATTTATGTTCAGGATCATGTTTAGGATATTAGAGACTACTTTGGGGTGTCCATATATAGACGGGTTGCTGCTGAATAATTTTACGGCTCAAATTTTATATTTGGATCAGTTTTATAATGAATTGGAATAGAGATGGTTATCCGAACTTTGTCATATTCCACATGAATGGATAGTTTGAGTTATAGATTCATATTATTGAGTTTGTTATTTGATTTGTCAGCTTGGTAAGACTATAAAATGTAAAACATAGTTTTTGAAAAGTTGGTTGGTTTGTATGCATTTCAGTTATTCAGTGGAACGTCTCAGTGAACTGTATAGTGCCGATTCCTAGTATAGGTTCATTCATTTTATGTGCAAGAGGACTGTTGACAGTTATGTAACTGTTAAATGACCGTTTTACTCTTTTATATTTCAGTAGGACTAATGTACTGGAATAAGGAGCTCGAGGAGAGATAGAGCTTAGTCAAGAGCATCATTGGAGGCGCAAGAAGAGGTAGGATCCTATGAATTTTACTTGAAGCACGGGTATTCCCCGTTTCACCACTTATGGCATGATGTGATATGATGTGAGTGTATATCGCGTGCTCTCTGTTATTGATGTTTATCTTTTTAAAACAAATTGGTTTTTCTGAAAAATAATCACATGGTGGTGGAATCGCTTGAGTTGTGTGATCGTTTTGTGTGAATTGTAAACACGTGGTGGCAGAATCGCTTTGTGTTATGTGCAATGGTTATTTTCCGACGGGCATTAGTTGATCCCCTTGTTTATTTTTATGTTATGAATTAGCCATGAATTATATCAAGGGTTACACTCGGTGCGTGCGCAACCATTTGGTAACGACCATTCCAGTTTACCTAGAATGGGGTCTATAGAGGATGGGAGTTGGGGTATTCCGACCCTTGGAGTGATAAGGGGATCGACCAAATGCCATGCTTGTTTATTTATTCCGCTAAGCCACTGGTGTGTGTGGTTTCAATTCTGTTATGATTGATACTTACAATGTTTTCACCAAAATAAAAGAGGGTGTTCCACCTTAGTTTTCTTAATAAGAAAATACTCAATCCCTGAAAATGGAAACTTGTAAAAGCTTGGCTTTAAACAGGGTTTACCCTTCCTTGAGACAGAAGAATGCGTTTCTCGTTTGGGTTGATGGAACCTTTAGGAACACTTGATGTGGCGTGAAAATGCCACATTTAGGTCACTTAACTTTGATGAGTTAGTTCTTTTCGAGTTTTATTTCTAATTATTTATGTGTTTTCATTGCTAGGTAGTTTATTTGGGGTTTGGCGTGTAATTCGGAATAAAGAGAGCGAATTATCACATTTTCATCTTATGCGGCAAAAGGGAAGAAAAGAGCACCAGGGGTATTTTGGTCATTTTGGTCAATATCAGAAGTCAAACAACAAGTGAGGTCAATGACGAGTCCGACGGTGAAAACAAAAGTCGATTCGGAGTTCGGACGGAAAAGTTGTGAATGAAAGAAGCCGAGGTTCGGTTTTGAAACAAGGATTCTATGAAGGCACCCCTCGGTTCTAAATGTAGAGACAAGATGAAGGCATTCCCTTGCTTTAGAAAGAAGCCCAACCCAAGAGCCCAAAGAGGAAGAGAACAATAGAGATTCTATGGGCACCCTTTTTGGTCCAAGTCAAGAGTCTTTAATGATGGACAAAGTCAAGGGTTTGAAGTAGTCTAAAGACTTAGTCAACTTGACTAAGTCTAGGGTTTTTATTCAAGTTAGACACTATTCATCATCTTCTTCACCAAGCACCAAGGAAGGGAGAGAGAAAGAGGCTAGGGTTTGTTCTTGAGGGTTCTTCATCAGTAAAAGAGAAACTTGAAAGAGAGGACAAGAGAGAGAAAAAGGGGTAGCCGGCCTTAGCTTGGTCGGCCAAGCTAGGTCGGCCAAGCAAGGCCGGCACCACACGAGCTCGGGATGGCAGCAAGCTCGGCCATGTATAGCAGCTCGGATCAGCTGCAAGAAGGGACGCGCACAAGAGCAACAGCAGCAGCAGCGACTGGACGCATTCACGGGACGTGTACAAGAACACGGGATGCGTCCACGGGAGCAGCTACTGTGGACGCGACCAGTAGCTGCTCCGGCGGACCTGTAGCTCGGACTGCTCGATACGGCATCCTCTCGCTCGGGCTGCAGCTCGGAACGGTCAAGGGACGTGCGCACATAGCTAGGGACAACCCGAGACAGCTCATTTGGCCGGATCTTGGCCGGAATTTCTTTTTCTTTGGCCGGACTTTTATGAGTTTTCCGGCAACTTTCTTGATCCGAAACTTTAGGGCTTTTTGTTCCCCTCATCCTTGGCTAGCTTTCCATGTGGTTTGATTTAATTTTGGTTGAAGATTGCTATAGAGAGAAAGCTAGGGTTTAGCTTTAATGGAGGTTGAGTTCTAAATTGAGAAGATGATGATGGTCGCTATGGGGAACCCAGAAAATTGCTAAGGAGAGATCGGCTGCACCTTAAAGACTCATATTTTCCGACGATCTTAGCCTCGAACCACATCGAAAAAGGGGGATTCTCTCATCATTTTCTTTCCATTTCTTATTCAATCACCATGTTTAGCTAACTTTAGTGTGTCGATTATATGAGATGAAATGTGATGAATTTGTGATTATCTATGTGATGATTTGATGTTTTGACAATAAATTGATGTTTCTCTTATTTTGATTACTTGTTTCAATCGTTTTTCATGTGTCTTATCAAGTACTTCGCATAGTTAACCGATTAGGCAAAGTGATCGATATCGATCGTAGTCTAGATCCAAATTTCATGTGTCTTGTCATGCACTTCACATAGTTAGGCGGCTAGACGACATTTTCGATGATTCGGTTTTAATCGTTTAGGAAGTTTGTTTGACTAAGTATTATCTCCGGACATACATAGTGCTTATGAACATCCACCGTAGGAATCGAGACTAGGTTTGTATCAATACATTCGATTGGACCGTAAATAGTTGTAGGTTCACCACAACGGATTCCCGGACCTCGACACTTCTCTCACTTATTTGTTGCCTCCCTACTTTTGTTCCTTCAACTCCTCTCTCGAATCTCTCTCGCCTGTTTACATTGATAATTTAGTTTGTTTTACTTGTTTTCTTCTTTTGTTAGTTATTCGATTATAAAACTCCTCATTTACCTTTGTTCCCTTTTCGTCTTAGTCTAAGTTAGCTAGTAACACTTAAATCGACGAATAAGACCCTTCGATATCTAAATTACCTTCTTGTCCTTGAATCGGTCCCGGCTTTGCCGGATTACTACTTGATACCTCCGCTTGGGTGTGCAACCTTTCGGGTGCATCAAGTTTTTGGCGCCGCTACCGGGGATATGTCTAGTAGTTTGGAGATCGTTTATCGTTTGTTTCCTAGTTTAGTGTTACTTATTTACTTAGACGTTTTTTTGTTCATTTTTCGTAGTTTATTTTATTTTTATTTTTTTTACTTATGCACCCGAAAGGTTGCACACCCAAGCGGAGGTATCAAGTAGTAATCCGGCAAAGCCGGGATCGATCCAAGGACAGGAAGGTAGTTTGGATATCGAAGGGTCTTATTCGTCGATTTAAGTGTTACTAGCTAACTTAGACTAAGACGAAAAGGGAACAAAGGTAAATGAGGAGTTTTATAATCGAATAACTAACAAAAGAAGAAAACAAGTAAAACAAACTAAATTATCAATGTAAACAGGCGAGAGAGATTCGAGAGAGGAGTTGAAGGAACAAAAGTAGGGAGGCAACAAATAAGTGAGAGAAGTGTCGAGGTCTGGGAATCCGTTGTGGTGAACCTACAACTATTTACGGTCCAATCGAATGTATTGATATAATCCTAGTCTCGATTCCTACGGTGGATGTTCATAAGCACTATGTATGTCCGGAGATAATACTTAGTCAAACAAACTTCCTAAGTGATTAAAACCGAATCATCGAAAATGTCGTCTAGCCGCCTAACTATGTGAAGTGCATGACAAGACACATGAAATTTGGATCTAGACTACGATCGATATCGATCACTTTGCCTAATCGATTAACTATGCGAAGTACTTGATAAGACACATGAAAAACGATTGAAACAAGTAATCAAAATAAGAGAAACATCAATTTATTGTCAAAACATCAAATCATCACATAGATAATCACAAATTCATCACATCTCATATAATCGACACACTAAAGTTAGCTAAACATGGTGATTGAATAAGAAATGGAAAGAAAATGATGAGAGAATCCCCCTTTTTCGATGTGGTTCGACGCTAAGATCGTCGGAAAATATGAATCTTTAAGGTGCAGCCGATCTCTCCTTAGCAATTTTCTGGGTTCCCCATAGCGACCATCATCATCTTCTCCATTTAGAACTCAACCTCCATTAAAGCTAAACCCTAGCTTTCTCTATATAGCAATCTTCAACCAAAATTAAATCAAACCACATGGAAAGCTAGCCAAGGATGAGGGGAACAAAAAGCCCTAAAGTTTCGGATCAAGAAAGTTGCCGGAAAACTCATAAAAGTCCGGCCAAAGAAAAAGAAATTCTGGCCAAGATCCAACCAAAATTATATTTGAAACTAGTTTGAATTAGTATTAGACCAAGTTTCTTTTATAAACTGCCTGGCAAACCGTGATTTGGGTCAAGGGGCGTCACAGTTTTCATAACTCCATTATTAACCATAGATAACTATGCCTCCTAGTCAAGAGCTATGAAGATGGCACATCGTGCTAAAGACAAGTTTGGGTTTGTTGATGGTTCTATTTCCACGCCCTCTATTGTTTCTGAATTACACTCATGGGAACATTCGGTCTTCTATTTTATATGATGATAATGCAGTCGATATTTGGCGTAATCTTCATGATAGATTCTTTCAGACTAATGCACCAAAGATTTATCAATTAAAGAGTGTTATTTCTTCCTTCAAACAAGAAGAAAACGATGTTTCTTCCTACTTCACTCATCTCAAGTCACTTCAAGATGAACTCCAATCACTTTTAGCTGTCGACCCATGTATTTGTGGACATAAGAAATCGATCATTGATCGTTCTAATCAAAATCTCCAATCACTTTACAGTCTGATAATGGTACGGAATTTATGAACAAAGATCTTCAATCGTGGTTCCGTGAATATGGAATCATTTATCAAACTAGTTGCCCTCACACTCCGCAACAGAATGGAATCGTCAAAAGAAAGCATCAACACATTCTTGAAGTCGTTCGTTCTCTTCGACTACAAGCTCACCTTCTTCTTTCATTGGGGTGAATGCATTCTGACGGCGGTTTATGTTATACTTAGATGTATTTTAGAAGGTATTCCCCCCC
>BEHA01001566.1:910726-920877 GCA_002897215.1 Eschscholzia californica subsp. californica
CCCCCATGAGAAACTATTTGACTCTCTTCCCAATTTCGATCATCTCCATGTTTTTGGTTGTCTTTGTTATACTAGACGACCACTTGTCAAATCCAAGTTGGATTCCCGTGCTTCTTCGGGAATCTTCGTTGGTTATCCTTGGTCAAAAGGGTTGCCGTGTCTATGATCCTTCGTCTCGTAAAATTATAACTTCATGTGACATTTTATTCCATGAGGATATATTTCCTATGATGTCTTCCAATCCCTTTGACCAATCTAATCCCATCACACGTACCTTATTACCAATTCCCAACGACGACACTTTCCTTTTTTCCCACTCTCGATAAACTCTCATGTCTCGACCCACCTGTGGGGTTTTGTGTATCCTATACACTACCTAGTGTTGTAAGCGGAATCTCAAACATCTCATGTTTAACACTAGATTGCCCAGGAACTATATGCATAAACTAATCAATGAACTAGAGAGGGATAAATACCTTAACGCGTTTTTCCCTCGAACCATTCCAATCGCATGCAAAGATCGAGAGCTCCAACTGTAGCTCCTCTACTTGAGACACCGAGTGAATAGACTTGATCTCCCTTCCTTTCAGACTGCTAGGACTTAGTAGAAGGTTGAGAAGAACTCTTCTTCTTGACTAGATTGATAGTATGGGAACTTTCTCTCTATATTCCTCTCTCTCCAATAGCTGTATATTCAGAGAGAGAGAAAGCTGTATAATTTTCCTTAGAGAAAAATCCACACCTTTTCTGTTCTCAACTGACCCAATTATATAGACAAACCCTAATTAGAATCTCATTCAGATTAGGTTTTCTATTTTCTGGGTCACAGAAAAGATAATTACCAAAATACCCTTTTTGGGGTATTTTGATAATCCCCTTAAGTGTGGCCGGCCAGGGCAGCCCACTATGGGTCTTATATGGCCGGCCCACTTACTCTGGTCGGCCATCTCATGGCCGGCCCAAAGAGCCTTCCTTCTATCTTGTCCCGAATCTCCATTCGGACCCTTTCGGCCTTTCCAGTTGAATCCCATCCAACTTTAGCCAGTTCCCGTCTAGTCAAATCTCTCCGATCAAGTTACCACTCTTATGTGTAACCCGTTGTAGGATCCGGTCTATGTTAGCCTCGAATCAACTCCTTGATCCGATGATCGTAGTTGGCTTCTAGCAAAGCATTACGACCCCTAATTGGACCAGACTGGATGATCTTTACGTGTGGTCATCGTTATCCTAACTGACAAATTGATCGCATTGCCACCTTGGTCGAAGGACACTCCTTCGGAAGGACATCTCCTTCAGACCGAACGGATAAATCCTTCACCACCAACCGACCCGTGCGGACACCCCTCGTGCCACTTTAGGCACCACATCCCTGCATGATACTTCTCCGGCTGTTATAGGCACCAAGGGCCAAATACCACATCTCCTGCTTAGTCCTTCTGATGGAGATCCTCTCCCAGATCCCACCATTTACAGACGCTTAATTGGCCGTCCACTTTATCTTACTGTAACCCGTCCTGACATAAGCTCTGCTGTCAATAATCTTAGTCAATTTTATAAAATCAAGTATCGTTCACCTACATGCTGCTCATCGCGTTCTACGCTATCTCAAAGGATCCATTGGCCATGGTTTTTTTCTCTCTTCCATAAGTTGTCTTTAGATTACTGGCTATTGTGACTCTGACTGGAAACCCAAGAAGTAACCTACAATTGCTAAATCCTCTGTTGTAGCAGAATATCGTGCTCTGGCACATCTAACTAGTGAACTTTAATGGTTGAAGTATTTACTTCTTGATTTTGGCATTGACCGCACTTTTCCAATGACGGTTCACTGTGATAACAAAGGTACGCTCCATATTGATGATAATCCAGTTTTCCACAAACGAACTAAGCGTATTGAAATTGATTGTCACTTCCTCCGGGAAAAGATCAAGGCTAACGTCACCGCTCCTCGCTTTACACATACTTTTGAGCAACTTGCAGATATTTTTACAGAACCCTGTGGAGCGGATGCGCTTAAGAAGATTATAAGCAAGTTAGGCATCATATCTATTTCTGGTCCAACTTGAGGGGGAGTATGAAGGATACACGACCACAAGCCCATTCAACGATGCTCGCCCCACCACCAGGCCCAACTCGGCATACACATCAAACCCTAATCGGTTTGATTAAGGAACCCCAAGATTTTATGTGAAGTTGTTGTGATAAGTATTGATTAGGATTCTAATGTATTTCATGTAATCTTAAGATTAGTTGATAAGTCTTTGTAAACCTGTAAATACCCATGGAATCAATGAAGTAATACACAGAAATATTTTCTCAACACACTCTTTCTCTCTCATTCTCGGTTTCTAGCTCTCTCTCTCCCCCTCATACAATTATAATCATAATATACTCAAGAGGTGATGTACCTCTTCACACAAAATATAGAATACATATCCCGGTGGCTCATCGGCTATAGGAGAAATGGCAGAACTTGTAATTCTTGAAATTTCAGGGATTGAAAATTTTCTTGGTCCAGTTATTCATACAAGTCGGTATAAATCTGAAGTTGATTTTAAAACCAAAAGGTTTTGATTGTGGGTAGTGGTAGTTCGGGAATGGGAGTAAGCTTAGATCTCTATACTCATAATGCAAATCCTCACATGGTGGTTAGAAATACAGTAAGTTCAACTCAAAATCATTAACATCCCTTTATTTATATTGAACTTTTTGATTGATTTCTTCATCTGGGTATCTCTAATTTTATTAAAAATTTGATCTTTTAGGTGCATGTTCTACCAAGAGAAGTGATAGGGTTTTAAATATTTGGTATAGCCATGGCTCTTCTCAAATGATGTTCATCAACATTTGTTGACAAGATTTTACTGCTGGTTTCTCGCTTCAGTTAAGGAAACACGGAAAAATTAGGTCTTCGTCGACCTAAAACTCGTACAGTTAATCTCCAGAGAAATGTTAATGTTGAAGGTTGATGGATCCGAAAAGGGTTACAACTACAAGTGCATGGGTGTCAAGTTATAATACGTGGGAAGACGAGGTCGATCCACGAAGACAAGTTGAATCTATTTTAAATCTAAAAATTAGTTCGTTTATGAATTTGATTTCTGATTGATACAAAAAATTTATAAAATGATAAACTAGATCAGAAGAAATCAAGATGAAAAATAGTATAGGATTTTAGAGTCTAATTAATAAGTTTACGTTTAGAAACGAATAATCAATTAACCAGATCTCTTTTTATAACTCAAAATCTAATATAATGAACTATTTAAATTCCGATTTGTTCAAGAAAAAATTATTTCATAATCCTGAAATCTAACCAACGTCTAAAGATTATGATCTCTTAACTATTATTCATCAACTAATAAACATACTCCATAAAAAAAAAATTAACATAAGCATGATAGGTCAACCATGAAGCATGAATAATGAAAAGAAAAACAAATTCATATAGGGAAACAATTAATAAATATTTTAGCACATTCAAAAGATCTAATTAATTAAAACATGTCTCAAAATAGTCAATTATGGGTTTCATCCACTACCCTAGATAATGAAATTAGCTACACGTTAAATCTAAAGAATTTTTTATTACTAATACAAAATAAATGGAAATACAAGAGAGAGATGAAAGAAAAATCACCATGGTGATCTGATGTGGAATGAAAATTTCACATTTAGGTCACTTAACTTGGATGAGTTAGTTAGTTTTGGGTTTTATTTCTAATAATTTGTGTTTTTCTTGTTAGGTAGCTTATTTGGAGTTAGGCGTTTGATTCAGAAAAAAATGAGCAAATCATCACCTTTTTATCTCATGTAGCGGAGATCGAAGTAAAAGCGCACCAAGGGTATTTCGGTCATGTTTTTCAAAATTCATAAGTCAAATGACAAGTGGAGTGAATGTTGAACCCGACGACGAAAAAGAAAGAAAAGGAAGGGGGGAGGGGGTGGGAGTCTGGTTTTTGAAAACGAGGGGTATTTCGGTATTTGCTAGAAATTAGAGGGTGTAGAGAAAAAGATAAGGCATGTAAATGAAAATCAAAACCAAGCCCAAACCCCACAAGTCCCAAAAGAAAGAATGAACAAATTGAGAAGTCTATGTGCACCCCCTTTTATATGTCTTAGGTTTTGATTAAAAAAAAAAAGGAAGGAGGGAGGGGGTGGGAGTCTGGTTTTTGAAAACGAAAGAGATTTGAGAGGTCGGTCATAGTTGGCGCATCAGAACTCTCGGGACGACCTAGAGCAGCTCGAGCTCGGGATTCCATCATCAGAGCACGGGACATCTTCATCTGGCATGGGATCAAGAGCAACAACACGGGACGGGTCTTAGTTTGCACGCAATAGCTCACGAAAGTTGAAGCGTGAACCGAGAGAAAGCTTGGAGTGGCCGGATTTGGAGGTCGAACTTGTTCGTATCTTGGTCGGACTTGTCAACGGTTTTTTGGTCGTTTTCTTGGCCAGAAACCTTAGAGATTTTATTCCCTATTTCATTACCTTGATTCCCTTGTTGTTTGATTTTGGTTTGAGTTGAAAAATCTTAAAAAGAGAAAGCTTGAAGCTTTAATGGTGGATTGTTCTTGAGAGGAAGAAGATGATGGTGATTGTTAACGGGAACCTTGAGTTTGCGGAGGGGACACCTATTTGCGTTGTTAAGGGGAAATCAGAACTTCACTAAAGGGAGATCAGTTGACCTAAACACATTTATTTTCCGATGATCCTAGCCTCGCACCTCATCGGAAAAGGGGGATTTTCACCTTCACTCATGTTTTTCTTTATCTTCTTCTCGTTTGCTAATTGTTTCACCATGTCTAGCTAACTTTTGTATTCGGAAACTTTTCAAACATGATTTGATATGTAATGAATTACTTATTATTTGTTTAAATGTTAATACAATTAACTTCGTCTAATTTTTAACTTAGAAGTCTTGCTCTTAATCGTCTATTGACATGTAATTGATAGTGCGTACTTAGTTTGATAATCGATATTTTAGTTACTTTTGATCGATTATACTTAGATTGACGCGTAATACTTAGGAGTATCTTATTAATTCGTTGTCAACTTATCTGATAGTGTGTGGTCAGTTTGATAGTCGATGCTTGGGAACTTTTGATCGGTTATGCTTAGTTTGACAAATTATGCTTAGAATTGTCAATGTAAGTGGGTGAATTTAATTAAATTTTCATGCTAATAGATAATGAATTTTTGAGTTTAAGGTCCAAAAATAGAGGGGGTAATTAGTCATACATCCACTACTAAATTAATAAATAATATAAAACCAAAATAAACAGAAAATAGAAAATAAGTCCAAAAGTTTACTATATTGTGGGCCCCATGCATCAAGCCATTTATTTCCTCTCATTCTTACCCTTTCATAAATATATATTTAACCGTGGATAACCCAAAGGTTTCTAATGGTTGAGTTAATACATTTATTCTTTCCATAAATTTTAAGAGAAATATTTATTGTGGATATTTATTTCGAAAACTTATATTTGTCTAAAGTAACATACCAAAACAATCGTGATTTACCTAAACGAGTTCATCTCTCTCTCTCTAACTTTATGTTCTTCGAGCTTGAAGAAATTGTGAATTTGTGATTGGTTTTTTTATCTCTACATCGATATTTCCATCTCTAAAACATATTTTTTCTTTGAGATCATTAAGAAAATTGTATATATGTCGATTAAACTTCGAATCTTGTTGAAAATTATTTTATTACAACAACAAACTTAAAATGTAACACTTTTTCGTACACAGTGAATTTTGAAATCTCTATCACTATAATCTTGTTCTCATAAAAAATATAAACTAAATTTGTTGTTGCTACATTTTCAGTATTTTACTAGTATTTTCTTGATTCTATTGATATCTGTTATGAATATGTTAGAAGTAGGTCAATAATCATATTATTATTTCGCTGGCATCTTATTGATTTTAACAACATTCTTATATAAAACAAAATTCTCAAATTTTTCTAGCATTTTATTTATTTTAAAAATTTAATAATATACTTTTTTTGTTGAAAGAATTCAATAATATACTTACAAAAATAGATTCTTCTGAAATTAGGATTGCATTTCTCTAGCATCTTATTGATTCTAAAAACATTCTAAAAAAAATATTTAAGAAGGACCATTTTTTTCTCTAGAATTTCTTTGATTCTTCTGCAATAATTATATTTCTCTAACATCTTATTGATTCTAACAAAATTTGTCTGAAATTATATTATGTTAACCAAATTTTTTATATTTCTCTAGCATTTTACTGATTCTCCTCCACATGTCTTAAATTATGTTTAGCTAGCATTTCATTGATTCTCCTGCAATACTTATATTTCTCTAACATCTTATTTATTCTGACACAATTCTCCTGAAATTATATTATGTTAACCAAATCTGTATAAAAAAGGTGTAAATAAAAGCTTGGTCACTGCGATAAACGGAAAAGGAAACTTTTGCTGTGGAAGGAATTTTTTTTTTTGAGAAAATAATTTAGTAAATCTTTAATTTGGGTTATTTTTTTAACGTAGGATAGGTTAGGTAGTAATAAAAAATTAAAGGTTAGACATGTAATTTACTCTAAGTGGATTTATTTTCTATTTCAGATTATCTTTGGGCTCTAGACCCATTGATCATTCAATTTTGGACTTAAAACCCATCCTCCCATTCTTCTCCCGAGTCACTCTCACCTCTCATTTAGATTCTTCAGTTAGTTTAACTTTATTTCTTTATTTCTTATAAATATATTCAAAAACCCCCTATTGATATTGTTAGAAGTGACTAGAATATGGATTGGTATCGAACCCGGTTAAACCTACCGAAGCTTGGACCCATTAGCGGAGCTGATTACTGAGACAAAGCTGGTATACAAAGCAGTGCTCTGAGGCAAAGCTGGACTTCGAGACAGAGCAAGAATGCGAAGCTAGGCTTATGTCGGTGATTAGTGTTTATTCGTGTATAATGTCGGTTGTAAAGAGAGAGTCGGTGGGGCGGTGGGATTAGGGTTTAGTGGCTATATAAACTAAATCCTAAGGAGATATCAATAAGACACAATCTCACGAATCTCTTGTGTAAACTTGTTTGCTTATCTTAGTGGAAATCATCGCGTCGTTGTCGCCGTGGAGTAGGTCTCACCTACCGAACCACGTAAATCTCTGTGTTCTGTTCTTGATTGTTCTTTACTATTCCTATTGCTTGTCTTGGATTACTCGTATTGTTCACATTAACCCCGATTGGGGCATAACAAACTGGTATCAGAGCCCTGGTTTTGAGGTTTCTGTGATGGCGAAATACGAGATAGAGAAGGTCGATGGAAGTAACGATTTTAATCTTTGGAAGATTAAGATGTGAGCAGTATTAGTTCAACAGGGTTTGTTGAAGACGTTGAATGAGAAGGCTGCACTCGCTGAATCACTTTCAGAAGTAGAGAAGGAAGATCTCATGGAGAGAGCTCATGGTCAGATTCTACTCTGTTTGAGCAATGAGGTCTTGCGGGAAGTAGCGACGGAAACTACAGCCGATGGGCTATGGAGTAAGCTGGAGACAAGGTATATGACGAAATCTCTAACTAATCGTTTGTATCTAAAGAAGAAATTATTTAGTTTACAGATGTTAGAAGGGGAATCGTTGAAAGACCATATGAGTGAACTCAACCGAGTATTCTTAGATTTGGCAAACATAGATGTCAAATTCGAAGATGAAGATAAGGCAGTAATATTGCTTGCATCCCTGCCACCATCATATGAAAGCTTTGTTGATTGTTTTATGTCTGGAAAAACAACTACAACCTTTGAGGATGTTAAAGCAGCATTGAATTCGAAGGAGTTGAGACGGAGGTCAATGGAAGAAAGCAGCTCAGGTGATGGTTTGGTAGTAAGGGGAAGGTCGCAACATGTGGTCGATGGGAAGGGCCGTTCTCGGTCTAAATCGAAACCTAAGAAGTACAAATGCTTTAACTGTAAGAAGGAGGGGCATTTCAAAAGCAATTGTCCTGAGCTTAGGAAGAAGCCAGCAGAGGTAGCAGTCATCGAAGCAGATGATGGTAGTGTCTTGGAAATCATTGAAGAATGTGTGAAGCTTTGGTTCTGGCAATCAATGCCTGCTTCGCTGAAGATAGGTCGATTTTGGATACTGGTTGTACATTCCATGTATGTCCTCATAAGGAATGGGTTTCCACTTACATAGTCATTAATGGCGGTAAGGTGTTAATGGGAAACGACGCTCCTTGTAAGGTGGTTGGAATTGGTACTGTTCAGATCAAGATGCACGATGGTGTTGTGAGGACTATAACAGACATCAGACATGTTCCAGATTTGAAGAGGAATCTAATCTCTTTGGGAACTCTGGATGATAATGGTTGCAAATATGTTGGTAAAGGTGGTGTTCTTCGGGTTTCTAAGGGGAGTCTTACAGTTATGAAGGGGTTTAAAAGAAATGGTCTATATGTGCTACAGGGTAACACAGTTATCGGATATGTAGCGGTATCATCATCAGACAAGGAAGTTGAGACTACCAAGCTATGGCATATGCAGTTAGGGAAAATTGGAATTCTGTGAACATTGCGTCTTCGGGAAGCAGTGTCGAGAAAAGTTCAGTACAACGGTTCATAATACCAAAGGAACTCTGGATTACATCCATTCAGATCTTTGGGGTCCCTCTCGGATCAGCTCACATAGTGGGGGTAGATACATGTTAACCTTGATAGATGATTTTTCCAGGAAAGTATGGGTCTAAATACTGAAACGCAAAGATGATGCATTCGTCAAGTTCAAGCAGTGGAAGACCTTGATCGAGAAGCAGACTGGAAAATCGATCAAACGCTTGAGGACTGACAATGGCATGGAATTTTGCGGAAACGAGTTTAATAGGTTCTGTGTAGACGAAGGGATAATGAGACACCATACGGTCAGAAAGACCCCACGGCAGAATGGGGTGGCAGAACGTATGAACAGAACTCTATTGGAACGAGCTCGTTGTGTGCTTTCAAATGCAGGGCTGCCGGAGGTGTTCTTGGCTGAAGCAGTGTACACGGCAGCGTATCTGGTAAATATTTCACCCTGTACATCTATTGAGTGTAAAACTCCTAATGAGGTATGGTCTGGTTATCCTGCTAATTATGAGAACTTGAGGATCTTTGGTTGTTCGGCTTATGCACATGTTAAAGAAGGTAAACATGATCCGAGGGCTAAGAAATGTGTATTTCTTGGGTATGAGCCTGGAGTTAAGGGTTATCGGTTGTGGAATCCGGATGGAAAATCGAAGAAGTTTCTCATAAGTAGAGATGATGCTTTTGATGAGCTAGCCATGGTAACTCAGAAGGTAATGCCTGTAGATGCTCGGGAGGGTGTTGGTAAACCGGTGGAGCAGGAAGATTATGGAGAGCAGGTGGAGTTTGAGATAGACACTCCGGAAGAGGTTCGGCCTCAGGTAGATGAGCAAGCTGAGGAAGCTGAACCAGAGCTGGTTCAGTACAATGTTGTGAGGAACAGGGGAAGGAGAGACATCCAGGCACCGGAAAGGTATGGGATGGCAGATATGGTTGCATTTGCACTTAGTGTGGGAGAAAGCATAGATGGAGGTGAGCCATGCACTTATGGAGAAGCTATGAGGAACGATGATTCACGGCAGTGGTCTCTTGCCATGAATGAAGAGATTGAGTCCCTTCATAAGAACCAGGTCTGGGAATTAGCCGAGCTGCCTAAGGCTTAGAAGATTGTAGGTAGAAAATGGGTTTTCAAGAAGAAGGAAGGAATCCCAGGGGTGGAAGATGCACGTTACAAAGCACGGTTAGTAGCTAAGGGGTTTACACAGAGAGAAGGGATAGACTTCAATGAAGTACTTTCTCCTGTTGTTAAACATAGCTCTATTAGAGTGATACTTGCTAAGGTTGCTTTGTATGATATGGAATTGGAGCAGCTAGATGTTAAGACTGCGTTCTTACATGGAGAGCTGGAGGAACAAATCTATATGCGTCAGTGATGCACCCGAAAAGGTTGCTCACCCAAGCGGAGGTATCAAGTAGTAATCCGGCAAGGCGGGGATCGATCCAAGGATAGGAAGGTGATTCGGATAACGAAGGGTCTTATCCACCGGTCTAGGTATCAATAACAAACTTAGACTAAAACGGAAAGGAACAAGGATAAATGGGGGGGGGGG
>BEHA01001566.1:920886-937583 GCA_002897215.1 Eschscholzia californica subsp. californica
GGGGGGTTTGATACGAATAAATAATAAGAGAAGAAACAAGTAAAACTACACTAAATAATCTAAATTAAACGGGCGAGAGAGATTCGAGAGAAGTGTCGGAGGAACAAGAGTCGGGAAGCAACAAATAGGAGAGAGAGGTGTCGGAGTCTGGGAATCCATAATGATAAACCTACGACTACGTATGATCCAATCTAATGTGTCGAAGTATAATCAATGTTCGACTCTTAATGTAGATGTCTCTAAGTACTACGTATATCCGGAGATCATACTTAGTCAAACAAACATCATAATCGGTTAAACCCGAGTCATCGAGGGTGTTGTCTAGTCTCCTAACTATGTGAAGTGCATGACAAGACACATGAAATTATGATTTAGACTACAATCGATATCGAATACTTCGTTTCGTCTATTAACTATGCGAAGTGCTTGACAAGACACATGAAAATACGATCGAAACGATAATCGAATCAAATGAACATCAATTTATAATCAAAACATTAACTCATATGAAACATAATCACAAATTCATCACATTTCATCCCATATAATCGACACACTTGATATAGCTAACATGGTGAATAAGTAATAAATGAAAAAAAGATGATGAGAAATCCCCCTTTTTCGATGTGGTTCAAGGCTAGGTTCGTCGGAAAATTTGAGTAGTTAAGGTTCAACCGATCTCCCCTTAGCAAATTTCAGGATTTCCCTTTAACAGTGCATAATGGGTTTCCCCGAGCAAAAATTAGATCTCCCCTTAGCAACTAGACTCATCTTCTTCATTTAAAACCCACCGCCATTAAAGCTTAGTCAAGCTTTCTCTCTCTAGAGATTTTTCAACCAAAACCAAATCAAACACCAAGGGAAGCAAGATAATAGCATGAGAGCAAAAGCCCTAACTTTTCTTGCCAAAATAATGGTCAGAAAAGCTAGAACAATCCAGCCAAAGACAATGGTGAAATCCGGCCAAAATGGTGAGATCCGGCCAAGAAGCCACTGTCCCGAGCCACCCTGTGCTTATCCCGAGCTGCCGCGCACACCCTATGCATGCTTGAAGTCACCCGAGCTGGTTTCTTAAAAATCCCGAGCTTCCCAAGCTGCTGTCCGAGCATAGAAGATGAGGAACACAGCAACCCGAGCTGTTGCCTTTAGTGTTCCCGTGCAAGTCTGGCCGGTGCAGCTGCTGTGCTCACGTGTTGGCTGGAGGTTGTTCCGAGCTGTTGCGCTTCAAGAAGCTTAGAACCGAGTTGCTATGGAGTTGCTCTTCTCGTGCTAGTTGCTGTCCCTTAAACCCCGATTAGCTGTCCCGTGCCGACCAAGCTATGGGCGGCCTATGTGCTGGCCGGCCAAGCTTAGGCCGGCCCCTTCGATCTCTTGCTCTCTCTAACAACTTCAAACCCTAGTTTCTTCAAGAACACCCAAGAACTTGAAACCCTTTTCTCTCTCTCTCTAACTTGTTGTGTGTGAAGAAGATGATGAATAGTCTCTCACTTGATTAAAAACCCTAGACTTAGTCAACTTGACTAAGTCTTTAGACTACTTTGACTTGGGCCCGAAAGTGGGTGCTCATAAAATCTCTACACCTCCTTTCTTTTTTGGGTATTCTTGAACTTGGGCTTAGATGTTGGGCTTTAAATTAGAGATCAAGGGAGTGTCTTCATCTAGTCTCTACAATTAGAACCAAAGGGGGTGCCTTCAAGAAAAGACCTCGGCATCTATCTTTCACAACTTCCTCGCCCGAACTCGGAATTGACTTCCGTTTTCACCGTTGGACTCGCCATTGACTCCACTTGTTGTTTGACTTCTGATTTTGACCAAAATAACCAAAATACCCCTGGATCTCTTTTCTTCTCTTTTGCCGCATGAGATGAAAATGTGATAATTCGCTCTTTTTTTCCGAATTACACGCCAAACCCCAAATAAACTACCTAGCAATAAAAATACATAAACAGTTAGAAATAAAACTCGGAAAGAATTAACTCATCAAAGTTAAGTGACCTAAATGTGGCATTTTCACGCCACATCAACATCCTCAAACTTAGAATTTGCTAGTCCTCGAGCAAACAAACAAAACAAGACAATAAAGTAAACCTATCTCACTTTCAGAGGGCTCCCGGTTGCATTTAGCGTATGCAACAAGCCTTTAAACCCTTAGGTTACCCCTAAAGGACGAGTTTTGTCTCGTGAGGGTTTCCAGTGAATACACCCACAAAATTCTAAATTTCCAAGAGACATAAGGGTTCAACTATCGATGCAAATAAGGTGATGATCAACAAGTGAGAGACTTAAGTATGTCAAACATATGAATCAAACCAATAAACACAAAAACATGCTAAGAGTCTCCTCACTAATAGTTTTATACTCAAATGCAAGTGTCCCATCATCATGAATATCATCCAAAGCTAAAGTAACAAAACCTTGTTTCCTATCATAGCACATTTTGCCTCGACTTTAGTCTCACGGTCATACGCTCTTAAACATGAAATCACTCAAAATTGAATCGTAATGGTTCATTCTCATGTGTGAGCATGGAATAAAGTCAACTCAACACATACAAAATTAAATGAGGATAACAAGTTATAAAACGAAATGATATCTTTGGAATGGAAATAGCCACTAACGGAATGGGGAAGCTCACTCACTCTTCTCACCCACTCTACCCTCTAATAGTGCCTCCTAAAGGTAAACGGATACAAGTGAGGGAATGGAAGATGATGAAATCCCAAGAATGTCGACGCCTTCAATGATAAAAGAACACTCAAACAACCTTTAAATTTGACTTCTTGCATTGAATACTTTATTTTCATAACACTTACACAAACACAAAATAACACAAATAAACAAACTTTCTTTCTTTTTTTTCTTTTTTCTTTTTCTTTTTTTTTTACACACATACCCAAACACCAAAACAAAAATACAACTAGTATTCTCAACAAATCACCTTTACTTTCCACACTTTGCCTTCACATTCTTTCTTCTTTACTTCTCATGCCTTCATTCTCGGAAGTAGTATGATGAATGGATGGTGGAGTATCCGTTTCCCTAAAGTTGATACCATTATCTGGTTTCATGGACTACAAGAGTAAGGTTTATTCGCTATCCTGATGTCACTCCTAGTGGCTAAGGAAGTTGAGCTCATGAGATCGTCTAAGCTCTATTGAAAGTTGTGAAGTTGAGTAGCTCTTCATGCTACTCGGAGTTAGTGCGGAAGAGTACACTCAAAGGCAATAAAGAGGCTCAGATATCTCACATGGGTTTAAGTCTCCACTAATGAATATTTTAGGTCACTTAAAACTGTTCCTTCTTCCTTAAGATGATACTCACATGATAGCACACGACCACCAAAGGACTTAAGATTCATGAAGGGACTAAGAGCATGCATAAGATTTATCGAGAAAGAGCCATATGCATCAACATACTTAAGAATACCACTAGAATCATACCAAATTTTTTCAAATTTGGTCGAATTTGTTAAACCCTCTTGTCTTTTGAAATCTAAGGTCATGATGTCATGCAACCAAAAGGTCGTATCCCCATCCCCAAACCTAAAACTAACATTGTCCTCAATGTTCTAAGAATATGTTCACTAAAATATAAGAGGTACAATAAGTTAAAGAGAAGAGTGGAAGGATATTACCATAACCGAAGGAGATAAAAAGTGATACTACCGAGACTTGTGTATTCGAGTTCCAAGTTGATGATAAGCCTATCGTCATCCCAAAACTTAGAATGAACCACGTCCCAAATGTATACAGTGAGAAACGCTCCTAACATATCAATAAATAACATAAGAATGAAGCATAAGCATGACCAAATAAAAATGACCACTCACGCGGGATCAATTGATTGCATCAAGTTATGCAGTTAGCCTTTGAGTCTCTCATATGCACGAGAGCACGAGTTTTGTCTCGTGGAGGGTTTCCAGATATGATATCCACAAACATCAAACTCCATCTCAATAGACCAACCAATCATATAACAAAAGACGAAATATTTAGGGGTCTACCCATACGAAAGTTTTAATTGGTAAGAACCGTCTCACAACAATGTAATGGTATGGGTTTATACGTGAGACGGCAAAAAATAAGAGGTAATCCCCAAACTTGGATGATGACAAGGCAACAAAGTTTGATATAACAACTGAGGGGGCATGCATTTCACCAAAATGATCTACAAAGGTCTCAAGAATCAAACTAGTCATGTTATGGTCCTCCTGAGCATTAATAGTATTGTCCCTTTGAACTACCGGTGCAAGCATATATATATCACAGGCAGGGATAATTTTTTAGAGAATGAGGGTTTACGTCTATCAACTGGTTTTGGCTCAGATTTCGACTTTAAAGCCTCGTTTTGTTCATCCCCTCTCTCAGAATTTGTAAGATCCTCGAGTATATCTACCTTCATACTGGTCTTCAAGGTAGATACTTGATTTTGAGAGTGGAACTAAACGTAACACATTTAACATTATCACTAGGTGTATTACCCTCACCTATACCCTTGGAATTTGTTGGAGTTTGGGGTTGTGAAACCCCTTTCTCGATGTCTTTCAATTTTGCTTCCATCTCTTTAAGGGCGTGCAAGGTGTTTTGGCTAATCTGAGTTTCTACCTCATAAATTGATTTCGAAACATCTTCAAGAGTCCTCTCATGATGAGACGCATAAGTGAAACAACCTAAGGGCTCTTGAAGATTCTCATAATCATTTGTAAAGGCATCACTCCTTGAACCTATGGGCTTCATATGAGTGTCCAAGACATTTGTGCATCCTAGTGAGACATCTGGACAAAGAGAAATAGTAGGGCATTCGCCCGCTAGGTGTTCTCGACTTGCATAAATGCTACAAGCACTATCAATCACCAAATCACCATCATGCATATCTATAAATTCTTTCCGAGACACGTTGAAAACTTTATCATGTACTTCCCCATTTTCCTTTAAAAAGCATATGCCTCTTTTTGAGAAATGGTTTCCTTCGGCTATATCTCGGTCACTATTAACGGGTGTGTCCCAATCTTGGGTCTTCTCCGCTAAAAAGTCGAGGTACTCCCAAGCCTCATTAGGACTTTTACTCATAAACTCCCCATTGCACATCACTTTCACGAATTGTTTCATTTTGGAGGTCAAGGCATTGTAAAAGAATCCGATGACCCTCCATGTTTCGTAGTTATGATGTGGACATGCGAGAAGGAGGTCTTTAAATCTCTCCCAACACCCAAAGAAGGTCTCCTCTTTGTTTTGCTCAAAGTTCACAATTTCTCTTCTTAAGGTGTTGGTTCGATGAGTTGGGAAGAACTTTTTCAAAAACGCCCTAGTCATTTCATCCCAACTTCTTATTGTCCTAGGCCTTAGAGAATGAAACCATATCTTCGACTTTTCTTTTAATAAAAACGGAAATAATTTGAGCTTAGCGATTCCCTGAAGTTCTCCATTGATTGGGAGTATCGAGCAAATCTCATCAAACTCTCTCAAATGAAAATATGGATCTTCATTCTCTAGGCCTCGAAATATAGGAAGTAATGGAATCATCTCAGGGTCTATGTCTAAATTGCACTCATTACTCGGAAATATGATGCATGAAGGCATGCTAGCCATATTAGGTTCAAGGTAGTCTCTAAGACTCCTAAGCGGTCGATGAACCTCATATCCATTATTCCAACTATCATTCCCATAAAAATCCATTGAAGCACAATTAAAGCAAAATGCAAGCAATCACAAGTGTTCAATTCGACTACTACTATCAATAATAGACAAGATGCAAATGCACTTAAGCCACTCAAATAGGTAAAGGTTAGGGAACGATACTAGAGGTGGCGTTTGTTACCACAATTTGATCCTCTTCCCTTTTCTTATCTCTACCTTTTATCCACAAACTTGTTTGCTTTCGTCCTTTAGAGCTCCTTGGATGAGTACCTTCGAGAAACTAAAAAAATGAAAAGAAACTACGAAAAGTAAACAAAGAAAACGTCTAAGTAAATAAATAACACTAAACTAATGAACAAAACGACAAACGATATCCAAACTACTAAACCTATCCCCGGCAGCGGCGCCAAAAAGTTGATGCACCCGAAAAGGTTGCTCACCCAAGCGGAGGTATCAAGTAGTAATCCGACAAAGACGGGATCGATCCAAGGATAGGAAGGTGATTCGGATAACGAAGGGTCTTATCCACCGGTCTAGATATCAATAACAAACTTTGACTAAAAAGAAAAGGAACAAGGATAAATGGGGAGTTTTGATACGAATAAGTAATAAGAGAAGAAACAAGTAAAACTATACTAAATAATCTAAATTAAACGGCGAGAGAGATTCGAGAGAAGTGTCGGAGGAACAAGAGTCGGGAAGCAACAAATAGGTGAGAGAGGTGTCGAAGTCCGGGAATCCATAATGATAAACCTACGACTACGTATGATCCAATCTAATGTCTCGAAGTATAATCGATGTTCGACTCCTAAAGTAGATGTCTCTAAGTACTACGTATATCCGGAGATCATACTTAGTCAAACAAACATCATAATCGGTTAAACCCGAGTCATCGAGGGTGTTGTCTAGTCTCCTAACTATGTGAAGTGCATGACAAGACACATAAAATTATGACTTAGACTACAATCGATATCGAATACTTCGTTTCGTCTATTAACTATGCGAAGTGCTTGACAAGACACATGAAAATACGATCGAAACGATAATCGAATCAAATGAACATCAATTTATAATCAAAACATTAACTCATATCAAACATAATCACAAATTCATCACATTTCATCCCATATAATCGACACACTTGATTTAGCTAACATGGTGAATAAGTAATAAATGAAAAGAAGATGATGAGAAATCCCCCTTTTTCGATGTGGTTCGAGGCTAGGTTCGTCGGAAAATTTGAGTAGTTAAGGTTCAACCGATCTCCCCTTAGCAAATTTCAGGATTTCCCCTTAACAGTGCATAATGGGTCTCCCCGAGCAAAAATCAGATCTCTCCTTAGCAACTAGACTCATCTTCTTCATTTAAAACCCACCACCATTAAAGCATAGTCAAGCTTTCTCTCTCTAAAGATTTTTCAACCAAAACCAAATCAAACACCAAGGGAAGCAAGATAATAGCATGGGGAGCAAAAGCCCTAACTTTTCCGGCCAAAATAATGGCTGGAAAAGCTAGAACAATCCGGCCAAAGACAATGGTGAAATCCGACCAAAATGGTGAGATCCGGCCAAGAAGCTACTGTCCCGAGCCACTTTGTGCTTATGCCGAGTTGTCGCGCACACCCTATGCATGCTTGAAGTCACCCGAGCTGGTTTCCTAAAAAACCCGAGCTTCCCAAGCTGCTGTCCGAGCATAGAAGATGAGGAACACAGCAGCCCGAGCTGTTGCCTTTAGTGTTCCCGTGCAAGTCTGGCCGGTGCAGCTGTTGTGCTCACGTGTTGGCTGGAGGTTGTTCCGAGCTGTTGCGCTTCAAGAAGCTTCAAACTGAGTTGCTATGGAGTTTCTCTTCTCGTGCTAGCTGATGTCCCTTAAACCCCGATCAGCTGTCCCGTGCCGACCAAGCTATGGCCGGCCTATGTGCTGGCCGGCCAAGCTTAGGCCGATCCCTTCTCTCTCTTGCTCTCTCTAACAACTTCAAACCCTAGTTTTTTCAAGAACACCCAAGAACTTGAAACCCTTTTCTCTCTCTCTCTAACTTGTTGTGTGTGAAGAAGATGATGAATAGTCTCTCACTTGATTAAAAACCCTAAACTTACTCAACTTGACTAAGTCTTAGACTACTTTGACTTGGGTCCGGAAGTGGGTGCTCATAAAATCTCTACACCTCCCTTCTTTTTTGGGTATTCTTGAACTTGGGCTTAGATGTTGGGCTTTGAATTAGAGACCAAGGGACTGTCTTCATCTATCTCTACAATTAGAACCAAAGGGGGGTGCCTTCAAGAAAAGACCTCGACTTCTATCTTTCACAACTTCCTCGTCCGAACTCGGAATTGACTTTCGTTTTCACCGTTGGACTCGCCATTGACTCCACTTGTTGTTTGACTTCTGATTTTGACCAAAATACCCCTGGTTCTCTTTTCTTCTCTTTTGCCGCATGAGATGAAAATGTGATAATTCGCTCTCTTTATTCCGAATTACACACCAAACCCCAAATAAACTACCTAGCAATAAAAACACATAAACAATTAGAAATAAAACCCGAAAAGAACTAACTCATCAAAGTTAAGTGATCTAAATGTGTCATTTTCACGCCACATCAGTCAGCCAGAGGGGTTTGAGATTCTCGGGAAAGAAGACCAAGTATGTTTGCTGAAGAAGTCTTTGTATGGACTGAAACAGTCTCCTAGGCACTGGTATAAGCGTTTTGACACGTTTATGGTAAAAAACGGCTATGACAGAAACAGGTATGATAGTTGTGTGTACCACAGGAAACTATCAGATGGTTCTTATGTGTAGCTACTCCTGTATGTGGATGACATGCTAATAGCTTGCAAGGATATGTCGGAAATCCACATGTTAAAGGATCAGTTAAAGGGTGAGTTTGAGATGAAAGATTTGGGTGCCTCAAGGAAGATATTTGGTGTGGAGATACGGAGAGACAGATCTGCTGGGAAACTGTTCTCGTCTCAGAAAACGTACATCGAGTAGGTGTTGGAACGTTTTGGTATGAATGAGGCAAAACCTGTCAGTACTCCATTGGCAGCACACTTCAAGCTTTCGGGGGAACTGTCACCGACAACTGATGACGAGACAGAGTACATGTCTCGGGTGCCTTATGAAAATGCAGTAGGTAGCATTATGTATGCTATGGTATGCACAAGGCCTGATATTTCACTTGATGTTAGTGTAGTAAGCAGATACATGGGCAGACCTGGGAAAGGTCATTGGCAGGCTGTGAAATGGATACTGCGGTATCTGGGAGGAACTGCGGAGCTTGGTTTTGTTTACGACAGAAGGGCTGACACTTCAGGTTCGGTAGTTGGATTTGTAGATTCTGATTTTTCGGGGGATCTTGATAGGAAGAGGTCGCTGGCGGGCTATACGTTCACATTCTGCGGGAGTGCCATTAGTTGGAGAGCAGTGCTGCAATCGGCGATAGCGTTGTCTACAACAGTAGCTGAGTACATGGCAGCAACAGAAGCGGTGAAGGAGGCAATATGGCTGAGTGGTTTAGTTCGGGATTTGGGCCTGAAGCAGGAGGTGACAAAGGTCTACTGCGACAACTAGAGTGCTATTCATTTGACCAAAAATCAAATGTATCACGAGAGAACTAAACACATTGATGTCAGGTATCACTTCATCAATGACGTGATTGAACAAGGGAAGATCACGATGAAGAAGGTTTCTACGGCAGAGAATCCAGCGGATATGCTGACCTAGGAAGTTACAACTTTCAAGTTTAAGCATTGCTTAGACTTGATTGGGATTTCCAAATGTTAGCCCCACCAGGGCTGGAGCGACGATGGCTCAGAGGCGCTGAGCTATGATGGTGGCAAATCTAAGTCAAGAGGATATTCAAGTCAAGGTGGAGAATTGTTAGATTTGACTCGAATATGGATTGGTATCGGACCCGGTTAAACCTACTGAAGCTTGGACCCATTAGCGGAGCTGATTACTGAGACAGAGCTGGTATGCGAAGCAGTGCTCTGAGGCAAAGCTCGACTCCGAGACAGAGCTGGATTGCGAAGCTAGGCTTATGTCGGTGATTAGTGTTTATTCATGTATAATGTTGGTTGTAAAGAGAGAGTCGGTGAGGCGGTGGGATTAGGGTTTAGTGGCTATATAAACTAAACCGTAAGGAGATATCAGTAAGACACAATCTCATGAATCTCTTGTGTAAACTTGTTTGCTTATCATAGAAGAAATCATCGCGCCGTTGTCGCCGTGGAGTAGCTCTCAACCGAACCACGTAAATCTCTGTGTTCTGTTCTTGATTGTTCTTTACTATTCCTATTGCTTGTCTTGTATTACTAGTATTGTACACGTTAACCCCGATTGGGCATAACAGATATCTCCCTGTTTAAGTCTAAGTTAGTTAGTGATACTTAGACCGGTGGCCTAGATTCTTCTGATATCCGAATTACCTTCCTATCTATGTGGATCGACCCCGGTCTTACCGGGTTTATTACTTGACGCCCATATATTTGCGGGTGCACCCTTTATGGCACATTATGATCCAATCCAAAACCTAATGTTGCTCCAAATAATATCCAATACTTACTCTAAAGGTGCTCTGGAATAATTTCGAGACAAGTGATAGCACTTTCAGTAGATTGAAAAGATGAGAGAAAAAAATCTAGAAAAGAAATTGAGATATAGAATAAATTAGATTGGTAAACGAAGAAATTAGATGAGAAGATTAGAGAGGGAAAATAGATATTTCTAGAAAATAGAAATAAATAAGAATGAGAGGATTTTAAGTTTGGGGTTAGAAATTAGAAAGGAAAGGGGAGAGAGAGGGAGAAGTAGTGGCTCAAAATTAGGATAAAAAGGGAGCCTTTGAGAGGGAGTCCAACCATTAGTGGGAAAAAAAGGAGAGAGAGAGAGAGAGAGAGAGAGAGATGGAGAGGAATGCATTGTTAGAGTTAGGGGAAGAAAGGGGAAAAACTTTTAGAAGCATTAAATGCTATTAAATAGGGTGATGGCGACAAGATTTAGGGTTTTTGGTTCAAATTCGCGGGGTAATGTGTACCCGGGAGCACGGCCCGATGTTGAGGCATCAGGAGCGGTCGTCAAATTTAAGAAATCATGGAGTTGGATGCTTCGGATGCTGGGAACCAGGGAAGCATGTCAAGATGCGATGCAGTGCATCAGGGCTTTAAACACGGACTCCCGCGTATCGTGGCTGCTCGAAACAAATAACAACACAGACTTGAGGTGGTTAGATCTTAGAGTGCGAGGTAACGAGTGATCTGGATCGATACACGAGCTTTCGCCTTATGAAAGCTATGTTGCAGTGCTCCACAAGGCATAACGCGTTTAGAGATGCTATTGCTGCACGTCGCCTAGGCGAATCTTGCTTGGCTAATTCCGTGCCAAAAACTATATCGAATTATCCTGCATCTTCTGCCATGTAACTTTCTCGTCCGGAAGCCGATTTGACTTTCGTTTCCGCCTCCGAGTTCGTCTCTGACTCCACTTTTCATCCACATACTGATTTTGTCCAAATTTACCAGAATATGTTTGGCACCAAATGACTGAATGCCCCTCATGTGTCTTTCTTCTATTTTTATCCATTTTTCGCACTGAACTCCGTAAAAGATACCTGATCAAGCAAAACAATCAATTTATATAACAAATCTTCAAAATGGACTAACTTGCCTAAGTTTAACAAACCAGGTGAGATTTTCCATGTCGCATCAGAGGTCCTTCTACTACAGGGGAATGTGGGAAATCGATGGATTACCTGGTTGTTTTGAATCTAAGAGGAAATTCGGCGACGTTAGAACCACAAAATTCCGAAGAGGGTCAGGTTGAAAACAAATCTTTTGGAGATATTGGAGTTAGGGATCAAGTAATTGAATCAAGGGGTAATAAGGAGGAAATTAGGGGTGTGAGTGTGAGTAATTTTATGGAAGTAATTGAAGAAGTTGTTGAAGAAGAAGAAAAAGAAGCAGAAAAAATAACAACGAAGGATCACCTATATAAAGATTTCTAAATTAAAAACCTTCCTTGTAACGCTATTGGAGGAAGTTTAAACTTTAAAGAGAGCGAAAATTGAAGAAATAAGATTGTGTATTTCAAAGTGCACGCTGACACATGCAAGGTATTTGTGAAAGACAAATATTGTCTCTAACAATTTGTAGATGGAGTTATAATAAGAGGACCAATTTTGAATTTACGAAAAATAGGGGACCAAAAAAGATGTTGGTAATCAAATAGGGGGCCAAAAAGGAAATAACCTACCATGGGTGTAATTAGGGAAGTTTTATAGGTGCCTCTCTTAAGTGTTATAGGCGCTTTCTTCCCTCACAAATTTGCCTTGTGGGAGGCGCCTATAACACTACAGGAACGACTTTAAAACTTTCCAATTTATTATAATATGTATGTATAATAAAGTAATAAATATGGTAAATAGAGAATATAAAACAAGGTAACAAACTTAAATCAAAGTTTTCACAAAGTATTAGTTGTATTTTCTCAGCAAGGAAATGAAGAGTCAAGAGGTACATGAGTATATATACTCATACCCAACATCTTTTGGTAACATCTCATAAGTTAAAATGCATCGATGATGTGGAATGTCCACCTCATCCTAACTCCCTACCTCCAACTAGTCATGATAACGACCAATTAGTTGGTTGATGTGACACTAAAATGTCACATTTGGAGAGCCTAAATTAGACTAATTATTCCTTTTCGAGTGTTATCAATAATATTTTATATGTTTTTCATGTTAGGTACCTATTTTGGAGTTAAGTGTGTGATTCGGAATAAGAGGAGCGAATTATCACTATCATTTCATGTGTCGAAAATGAGAGAAAAAGACTTCAAGCAAATCAAATGACAAGTATAGTCAATGACGAGTCCGACGGTGAAAACGGTATTCAATTCGGAGTTCGGACGGGGAAGATGTGGAAGAAAGAAGTCCGAGGGTATTCTAGTCCTTTGTGAGAATTTGAAGATGTAGAGACAAGGATGGAGACACTCTCTTGGTTTCTATATCAAGGCTCAAAACCAAGTCCAAGCCCAAGAAATATTAAGAGAAGAAGAATTGGGTAGAGATTTTATAGGCACCCATTTGTGGTATAAAGACTTAGTCAAGTTTGACTAAGTCTAGGGTATGACTCAAGTTAGAGTAAGGGGTCAAAGGCTACTATTGATCTTCTTCTTCATTTCATCATTCAAGCTACCAAAGTAGAGAGAGAAAGGAAGCTAGGGTTTGAGGGTTGGAAGTTTTTCTAGGGTTGCAAGTTCTTGGTTTGAGTGGAAGAGAGAGCAAGAGGGAGGAGGAACCGGCCTAAGCTTGGCCGGCCAACACTAGGCCGGCCAAGATAGGCCGATACCACAACAGCTCGGGACGGACAGCCATGGAAGCTTCATCACCAGCTCGGGTCTTCTCTTGGCCGGGAAAGTTTGGGACAGCAGCAGCCACGAGCGCCGACACGGGAGGACTCGGGATGTACCAGCAGCAGCACCGGGCAGCAACAGTGATCACGAGCAGCAGCTCGGGCAGCAGCTCGGGATGAGCTTAGCACGCACACGGTTGCTCGAAACGGCCATGGGGTAGCTCGGGATGACATGGGAAGGACGCATCTTGGCTCGGGCAGAGTTGTTCTTGGCCGGTTCAAGCATCTTTTGGCCTGATTTCATGTCTTCTTTGGCCGGATTTCTCTAGGTGTTCCGGCCACTTTCTTGGCCGGAAACCATAGGGCTTTCACTCCCCTCATCATTGCCTACCTTCCCATGTGATTTGATTTGGCTTTTGGTTGAAACTTCTTACCCTGAGTTTTGCTAAGGGGAGATCGGCTGCACCTTAACTACTCATTTCTTCCGACGATCTTAGCCTCGAACCGCATCGAAAAAGGGGGATTCTCTTATTCTTTTCTTTTCATTTATTACTCATTCACCATGTTTAGCTAAATCAAGTGTGTCGATTATGGGATGAAATGTGATGAATTTTATGACTATGTTTGAGATGATTTAATGAGTGTGATAATAAATTGATGTTCTCTTATTTCGGTTACTTGTTTCAATCGTTTTTCATGTGTCTTATCAAGTACTTCGCATAGTTGATCGGTTAGGCAATGTGATCGATGATTCGGTTTTATTCGTTTAGGAAGTTTATTTGACTAAGTATTATCTCCGGACATAAGTAGTGCTTATGAACATCCACCTTAGGAATCGAGACTAGGTTTGTATCAATCCATTCGATTAGACCGTACATAGTTGTAGGTTCACCACAACGGCTTCCCGGGCCTCGACACTTCTCTCACTCATTGTGTTCCCGACTCTTGTTCCTACGACTTTTCTCTCGAATCTCTCTCGCCCTCTTACCTTGATAATTTAGTTTGTTTTACTTGTTTTCTTCTTTTGTTAGTTATTCGATTATAAAACTCCTCATTTACTTTTGTTCCCTTTTTGTCTTAGTCTAAGTTAGCTAGTAACACTTAAATCAACGAATAAGACCCTTCGATATCCAAACTACCTTCCTATCCTTGGATCGATCCCGGCTTTGCCGGATTACTACTTGATACCTCCGCTTGGGTGTGCAACCTTTCGGGTGCATCAAGTTTTTGGCGCCGCTGCCGGGGATAGGTTTAGTAGTTTAGATATCGTTTACGTGTTTTGTTAATTAGTTTAGTGTTATTTGCTTACTTGGACGTTTATTTTCTTTGTTTTTTTTTAGTCTCTTTTTAATTCTTGTTTTCTTTGAGGTATTCATCCAAGGAGCTTTAAAGGACGAAAGCAAACAAGTTTGGGGATAAAAAGGTAGAGACAAGAAAAGGGAAGAGAATCCAGTTGTGGTAACAGACGCCACCTCTAGTATCGTTCCCTAACCTTTACCTATTTAAGCGGCTTAAGTGCATTTGCATCTTGTCTATTATTAATAGTTGTAGTCGAATTGAACACTTGTGATTGCTTGCATTTTGTTAATTGTGCTTCAATGGATGTTAATGGGAATGATAATTGGAATGATGGGTATGAGGTTCATCGACCGCTTAGAAGTCTTAGGGACTACCTTGAACCTAATATGGCTAGCATACCTTCATGCATCGTATTTCCGAGTTATGAGTGTAATTTAGACATAGACCCTGAGATTATTCCATTACTTCCTATATTTCGAGGCCTAGAGAATGAAGATCCATATTTTCATTTGAGAGAGTTCAATGAGATTTGCTCGATACTCCCAATCAATGGAGTACTTGAGGAAGTCGCTAAACTCAAACTATTTCCATTATCATTAAAAGAAAAGTCGAAGATATGGTTTCATTCTCTAAGGCCTAGGACTATAAGCAGTTGGGATGAGATGACTAGGGTGTTTTTGAAAAAGTTCTTCCCCACTCATCGAACCAACACCTTAAGAAGAGAAATTATGGACTTTGAGCAAAACAAAGAGGAGACCTTCTTTGGGTGTTGGGAGAGATTTAAAGGCCTCCTTCTCGCATGTCCACATCATAACTATGAAATATGGAGGGTCATCGGGTTCTTTTACGATGGCTTGACCTCTAAAATGAAACACTTCGTGGAGGTAATGTGCAATGGAGAGTTTATGAGTAAAAGTCCTAATGAGGCTTGGGAGTATCTCGACCTCTTAGCGGAGAAGGCCCAAGATTGGGACACACCCGTTAAGAGTGACGAAGATATAGCCGAAGGAGACCATTACTCAAAAGGAGGCATATGCTTTTTCAAGGAAAATGGGGAAGTACATGATAAAATTTTCAACGTGTCTCGGAAAGAATTTACAGATATGCATGATGGTGATTTAGTGATTGATAGTGTTTGTAGCATTTGTGCAAGTCGAGAACACCTAACGGGTGAATGCCCTCCTATTTCTCTTTTTCGAGATGTCTCATTAGGATGCACAAATGTCGTAGACACGTATATGAAGCCCGTAGGTTCAAGGAGTGATGCCTTTACAAATGATTATGAGAATCTTCAAGAGCCCTTAGTTGGTTTCACTAATGCATCTCATCATGAGAGGACTCTTGAAGATGTTTCGAAATCATTTTATGAGGTAGAAACTCAGATTAGCCAAAACACCTTGCACGCCCTTAAAGAGATGGAAGCAAAATTGAAAGACATCGAGAAAGGGGTGTCACAACCCCAAACTCCAACAAATCCTAAGGGTACACGTGAGGGTAATAGACCTAGTGCTAATGTTAAGTCCAACTCCATTCTCGAAAGTGATGAAATGATTAACTTAGAGACTCCCATGACGGTAGACATACCCGAGGATCGTACGATTTTTTAGAATGGTGGTGGGCATAACGAGGTTTTTCAGTCGAAATCTGAGTCTAAACCGGTTGATAGACCTAAACCCTCATTCTCTCAACAATTATTGCCTACCTGTGATATATATATGCTTGCACCGGTAGTTCAAAGGGACAATACTATTAATGCTCAGGAGGACCATAACAACATGACTAGTTTGATTCCTGAGACCTTTGTAGATCATTTTGGTGAAATGCATGCCCCCTCTGTTATTTTATCAAACTTTGTTGCCTTGTCATCATCCAAGTTTGGGGATTACCTCTTATTTTTTGCCGTCTCACGTATAAACCCATACCATTACATTGTTGTGAGACGGTTCTTACCAGTTAAAACTTTCGTATGGGTAGACCCCCAAATATTTTGTCTTTTGTTATATGATTGGTTGGTCTATTGAGATGGGTTTGATGTTTGTGGGTATCATCTCTGAAAACCCTCCAAGAGACCTAACTCGTGCTCTTGTGAAAGCAAGAGAATCAATGACTAATTGCATGGTTCGATGCAATCGAGTGATCCTGCGTGAGTGGTCATTTTTATGTTGTCATGTTTATGCTTCATTCTTATGTTTTATATTGATGTGTTAGGAGTGTTTCTCACTTTGTATACTTTTGAGACGTGGTTCGTTCCAAGTTTGGGGATGGCGATGGGCTTATCATCAGCTTGGAACTCGAATACACAAGTCTTGGTAGTATAAATTTCTATCTCCGCCGGCTATGGTAATATCCTTCCACTCTTCTCTTTAACTTATTGTACCTCTTATCTTTTGGTGAGTATATGCTTAGAACATTG
>BEHA01001566.1:945326-975317 GCA_002897215.1 Eschscholzia californica subsp. californica
GGACTCTACATCATTTTTTGGGTATTGCTGTCAACAAACAAGCTAACGGGTTATTTCTCTCTCAATCAACTTATGCAGCTGATATTCTGTCTCGTGCGAACATGTCTAATTGCAAACCCGCTAGCACTCCGGTCGAGGTCGGATCCAAACTTAGTGCCGAAAGTGGTCCCGCTTTTACAGATGGTTCTTTATACAGGAGCTTGGCCGGGGCTTTACAGTATCTCACGATCACTAGGCCTGACATCGCCTACGCTGTCCAACAGGTCTGTCTATTTATGCACGCTCCTCGGGAACCACATTTTCAGTTTCTGAAACGGATTCTTCGCTACATTAAAGGCACCTTAGATCACGGCTTATTACTTTCCCCGTCATCTTCCACCGAATTGACTGCATTCTCAGATGCTGACTGGGGCGGGTGCCCCGACTCCAGACGCTCCACCTCTGGTTACTGTGTTTATCTTGGATCCAACTTGATCTCCTGGTCTTCTAAACGACAGTCTATAATTTCACGGTCCAGCGCAGAAGCTGAATACCGGGCCGTGGCAAACACCGTTGCAGAACTTAGCTGGGTTCGTAATCTTCTACTGGAACTACATATCCCTGTTCGCCACGCCTCAATCATCTACTGTGACAACATCTCGGCTGTTTACCTCTCCGACAATCCAGTTCAACATCAACGCACCAAACATATCGAATTGGATATTCATTTTGTCCGAGAAAAGGTTCGCCTTGGATCCGTCAAAGTCCTCCACGTCCCTGCCGATTATCAGTATGCCGACATCTTCACCAAAGGGCTGCCGAAGCATCTATTCCAACGTTTTCGATCCAGTTTATGCCTTCGGTCTCCTCCGGCTCAAACTGCGGGGGCGTGTTAGCCGATAATTATATCCTACCATATCGGTTCATCATTGTATATTCTTTGTATATTTACTTCCGTAATTATCTCGATGTATATTTAGCTATTTCCGTATTTAACCCATTCCATTGTAACTATATATATGAATTGTGATCAATGAAATAAGTCAAGGGTTTAGAATATCTTACAGGTTTAAGTACCCAATTCATATATACCTCATTAACAAGTCCTACTATAATAATAACCCACTATTTCAACCTCCATTAATTACCTTATGACCCCTAATGTAACTTTTTCTTTTCCTTTTCTTTTTTTTACATGTGAACAGTCAAACTTTATAATTTTCTGAGGTTTATCGGATGAGTTATCCGAATCAACCAAAATAAGTTCCCGAAATGAAATCCTATAAATCGCGAACTCTACTCGGCTCTCTAATTCGTCTGATGCTCCGACTCGAAAATCTGGGTGTTACACCTTCATCACCTATTCTCCAAGTTATTTTGCTTGTTTCAGTTCCTCATTTTTTTTCACCATTAGTAATGAAACAAAGAAGACTCATTCCTCTTTTGTTTTAATCAACCATGGAGAACTAAAATAAAACATGGTCCTTCCATCAATAAAACTAGTATTCATGAAAGCTTGGTTGACAAATACGGCTTCTCCATCAATAAAATTGGTATCCTGGATTTTTTTAGTGGTTGTTGCTTGGAGAGACTCATCACTGGTAATAAGTTCTTCTTCGTTTTCCCAATTCTATTCAGAACACATTTGAGTATTTTGGGCACTCTGAGCTTCTCGTTTTATGATGTTTGTATTAAAAATTGCAGAGAAAATTGATGGTGGGTAATAGAAGATGAGGAGAAAGCTTATCCATGGGTATATGTTATAGGCTTGGTGGTGATTAGATAAAGATTAGAGAGGAGGAAGATAAAGAGCCAGAGTGTTATTAGGGAGTGGATGGAAATTAGACTTTACCATGCTTTCTGTGGGAAAATTTGTGAAGCTCTTTTCCCTCTCCTTTTTTCCATTATAAATCACTTTCCATACTTCTATTGTCCAATCAAACGGTGGAAGGTGCGAGTACATTTATTACTTATTCTTACAATATGTTAATCCATTGAGTTAAGTTAGGTTTGTTTCTTATTCTTAAGATTTGATTTCAGAAAAAATTACTTTTAATATACCCAATACCATCCCAAAAATCTAAAAAAAATCAGCGATACCAATTTGAACTCTAAATGCCGAAAGTTCAAAAATGGAATACAAAAAGATTTGAGATTTGGTAAATGGTGGATTCAAACTAGCGACCTCTTGTGCACAAAACAATATCCAAGCCGCGAAGTCACAAAATTTGATGCTCCAAAGACTAAGTGTCCTAGTTATTAAAAGCTTCATAGTTAGGGTTTTAATTCAACCCTTACTTTTAGCCGTTTTTTTCTCCATCAAGAAGGCCGCCAACAATGGAGAACGACGATGCTTCCCCACGTTCTCTGTGCACCCACTTCCCTAATTTTCTGCTCCCGTTTGCAACACATTCACTTAAGATGCATACATCTTCTTCGTGTCCCCATTATATGAAGCTTAAAGTAGTTATTAAGTTGAAGATCAGATTAACTGAAAGGAGAATTTCAGGTCCTTTCATTTTTTTTATCAATTTCGTTGTTAATGTAATGTAGAACATTTTATTATCTCACAATATCATAAACTAGTTTTTTCTTTTGATTCTCATGTTTGGTTGAACAATTCACAATTCACCTTTAAACCCTAAATCCACAGATATTAATTCCCAACATTGAATCCTGTAAAAAATCATCCAAAAAAAGAGGTACGAGACAAAAATCATCAATAAATCTCTCCCCCCACCACCCCCCTCCCCTAAAATTTCCACCCCAATGCAATCCCAAAAACACATCTTCTTCAGCTATTATTATCATCATTCACATGGGGTCCAATTTTCAAAAGATGAAGATGAGGTTTTTTTGTTGAACTAGGGTGGATATTGTATCAATTCTAAATTTTTGACTCTAGATGGCGTTGAAAGTCACTTATATAGATTTGGTATTGCTATGTACTACCAACGATGGGTTTACCATTCACTTATTTTTCTAGGAAATTTCCAGATTTAAATAATGTGAATGATTTTTGCATTGATCAATCACTTAGTTAAGATGATAACGTGGTTGAAATGTTATATGATATTTGTAGGCCTATGTGTATGGGTAGTGTTTCAAGAGATGTAGTTGATGGGTTTGACCAAGTAAACCATTACGACAATAGTAATGAGCAATGCAACAAATGTGAAAAGTTCGTCGAGTTACAAGGTGAGGCTAAGCTAGAATTGTATTCTGGTTGTACGAGCATATCTTCACTGTCTTTCTTAGTCAAGTAATACAGGTCAAAGTGCTAAGTCACATTAGTAACAAAGTATTTGATATGTTTCTCAAGTTGTTGAATGAAGCTTTTGTGACGCCCCAAGCCCAGCAGTTACCGATATTGTCCTCCCTTTCGCCACCACCCTCGCACAGATGGTAGGAGGTTTTGTTCTTGGCGAGAGCATCACGGACTCCCCCAAAAGGCCTCGACACTTACCAAGCTTGAGCATACACCTATTGCCCAGGCTCCGGACACTCTCATGAGCGATGTGGGACTATCACAATCCCCCACCCTCAGCGAAGAGCCGTCCTCGGCTCTAATACCACTTGTGACACCCCAAGCCCAGCAGTTACCGATATTGTCCTCCCTTTCGCCACCACCCTCGCACGGATGGTAGGAGGTTTTGTTCTTGGCGAGAGCACCACGGACTCCCCCAAAAGGCCTCGACACTTACCAAGCTTGAGCATACACCTATAGCCCAGGCTCCGGACACTCTCGTGAGCGATGTGGGACTATCACAGCTTTTCCGTTGGAAAATTTTTTTGCTACATATTATGATGCCATGCAAATGCTTCATGATTTAGGGTTAGGTTATGAAGCAACTCATGCTTGTAAATTTGAGGTGCATTATACAGGAAGAAACATAAAGATAGAAATGATTGTCTAATATGCAGAAAAGTTAGGTATGTAAGGGATGATGTCAATGGTAAGAAAGTTTTGCACAAAGTGTTGTGTTACTTTTGATTAACACCAATATTGCAAAGACTATTTTCATCAAAACACACAGCTTCTGACATGAGATGGCATAAAGAGGTACGTGTTGACGAGGATCATGTTTTACGTCATCCAACTGATGGGGAAGCATCGAAAGATTTAGAAAAGCGTTATCCATAGTTTGGGCAAGATGCTCGTAATGTTAGGTTGGGGTCTTGCTACCAATGGGTTTAATCTGTTTGGTAACATGAGCAACTCATATAGCATGTGGCTAGTGAAACTTATCCCATACAATCTACCTCCCTGGAAGTGTATGAAAAACCTTTTTTTATGATGTCATTACTTATTTTTGGTCCTCAAGCACCTGGAAAGGACATTGATATATATTTACTCCCTTTGATTGATGAATTGAAGGAGTTGTTGCATAATGGTGTACAAACTATTGATGTTTCAGGTTCTAGACACACGCTTACCAATTCAAAAAAAAAACTATTGATGCTTCAATTGGAGAAAGTTTTCTTATGCATGCAGATGTAATGTGCACCGTAAATGATCTTCCAGCATTTGATAATTTGTCTTGTTGGAGTGCAAAGAGGTACATAACATGTTCTGTTTATAAGAAGGATACTTCATCATATCGATTGAGGAGTAAAATTTGTTATATGGGACACCGTTAGTACTTGCCTACAAATCATAGATGGCGGAGAAGTAAAGTTCATGACGTAAAATCATAACATCAGTCTCCACCTATTGAGTTACTAGATATGATTTGCTATAACAACTTGAGCAGATTAATAATTTTAAGCCGAGAAATAACCCAAAAATATGGAAGAAAAGAAAACGGTCACCTTAAGAGCTAAATTGGACAAATAAGAGCACTCTGAATGAGTTTCAATATTGGTCAAGTCATAAAATAAGTCATAAGTTTGATGTAATGCATATTAAGAAAAACATATGTGATAATATTATCAAAACTCTAATGAATATGGAAAATAAGACAAAGAAAACCGACAAAGCTCGACTAGATTTAGCTGAAGGAGTTGCATCTGCAACAGAAAGGGGAAAATATGTAAAACCTCATGCATGTTATACATTGACACTGGAACAAAGAAGAGACTTTTGTAAGTTTTTAAAAACAATGAAGTTTCCAGATAGTCATGCAACAAATATATCAAAAAGTGTTAACGCTACTGGTGGAAAGATATTAGAGTTAAAAAGTCATGTTTGTCATGGTTTATAACAACGACTTCTCCAAGTTGGAATATGTACTTACTTTCATAAATATGTTTGTGATGCTTTAATCGAGTTGTGTAATTTCTTTTCATGATTTATGTACGACTACGTAGCAGAGGCTTACATTGTCAATGAATCTCTAACTTGTTGTTCAATGTACCTACATGGGATCGAAACAAAATTTACTTGAGACGAACAAAATAATGATTGATCTTCTCAAGACCAATGTAAGGGAGTCCTATATGTTTTCAGTCAAAATGTTCGTCTGATTGGTGCAATGAATGCAAAACAATTATCATTAGAATAACGAGAAGGAACATCATAATTCGTTTTTGAATAATTTTGAGGAATTGCAACCATACAAGGAGTAAGTTTTTGTTACTTTTCTCCCATCAAACCTATCTTTTGAGAAATCATTTGATTTGTTAATATTAGCTTCTCTAGGGAATGCATGAAAATGTTGGTAGAAGAAAGTAATGCAAATTTATTACAATGGCAACAAAAACGACTGGTTTGAGAATATACCCAAGAAAGTGTTCGGAAGATTGGTCGAACCCATCATTGATCGAATTATGTCTCACATGTTCAATTACTCCAGTTGGACTCACCATCCGTATGATGTGGTCGTTGGAGCAAGCTGAGAAACTATTCCTCAACCACTTTTGATGGTTATAAATTTCTTTGACTCAAATATTCACTATCCCGATCCTATCTAATGACTTATATTTTTGTCATGTTGATTCATTATTTCCTTTTGTGTTTGTTTGAACTTTTCAAACAATTCTGGCTTGTACTTCATGACTATTATGTTTCCATACTGTCGGAAGCTGTCAGTGCACGTGTCGAAATAATTCAAGTTAACTCTAGTTACTATCATAATAGTTTTACATACATCCATATGTATGAGTTCTATTGGTTCACTGGTCATTTCTCCCTTTCGAAAAGGGTGACTTTTTCATTTGCTCCATACGAAAATATTCACATGTGTCGTATGATTCTAAATCATTCGTACTTAGAAGTCCATACATTTGGATCTTCTTCATGTGTCTTATGTCAATTTAACGCAATTACAAACCAGAGTTGACGGGTTTGAATCTTTGATTATAGTCTTTAGTATCATTGTTAACAATTTTAGTTCTCCTAGAACCAATTTTGTTAATTTGGTACTGATTTAGAACGCAATAATGATTATTCAGTTTTAATCTATATCAGTGTCTAAAGGAAGATTACAAGAACTTATAGCAATTGCAACGTTTGCTTTATTTTTCTATTAAGAGTCTTTTCTTGCCTTTAGTCAATCACCAAATTCCTTTGAGCTTCACATTCGGTCTGAAACACCGATGAAGGGAGTCTATGGTATTTTCCAAATTAACTTTGTTAACATAGGTACAAGAACTCGAATTCGCAATTCTGTTTTCTTTGTCCTCCAGGTAGTTACGGTAGTTTCCTGTAATGGCCTAGCCATTACTTTAGAAACATTTGTAGTGAATGAGAAACAATCTTGGTTATGAAGTTGACAAGTCTTTTGCCTTCCTCTTTGTCTAAGTGTTTTGTCTCTTTAACAACCCTTTGTCCATTTGAATCATAAGAACTCTTTCTTATATTCCGTTGGTGTCTGAATCTCAAGAACTTGCTTCTTCGTTTCGACATTCCTCAATGTTCTTTTCAGTTGTCTACAACAAACTGAGTGACTTATCCAAGGTCTTATCCCATCTTTGTTCATTCTGTATTGAAGCAGTGAAGGATAATATCTGTTGTCATTGCTTGAAGAAGAGAAAATCCAGTTTCCCTATGTTTTCGAACATACAGATCATATCGAAAATATAAGAACCTTTTTCTCAAGACGACTTTCACAATCATCTTAGAGGTATTGGACCTCTCCATTCATAACATCTACAGGAACTCTTCCTTGAGTCATCGAATGGTTGTGTATGCATCCATGTCATTAATCTCTTAGAAAGAGAAAGTTCTATGGATGCTCACAAAAGACTTTACGGATAGTCATATCCTGCTTTTATCCTCAGTTGTTGAGGTAGCAATGAACATTAAGAATGGGATGTTCTCGAACGTTTTCTTTGTTTTGAATCTGAGAACGTTTCTCGGATTCATTTTCCAATCAAGGAAATCACTTTCGTTTTCTTCCTTCTTAAGGGATGAATGAAGGTTGGAAAACAATTTTCTAACAGTCATATATACAATACATTAAAAGAACAGCAAAATTCTAAAACTTGTTACCATAGGAAAAAACAGTTTTTCGCCCCATTATCCAATGAAAACCATCCCTGGTTAAATAATGCGATTCCAAGACCCCGTTTCTTTGAAGTTAAGCGTACTAGGGCATGTTGTACACTGGAAAGTGTACAAAATACAACTAAAAATACTTAATGTTAGTCCATGTTAGTTGTTTAATGCTTTGTTGTAGTAAATATTTTGCAGATAATAATGGAAGACACATTAAGGTGTTAAATCTACCAAAAATCTACTTGATGAAGGCAATGTATCACCAAAAAGTCAAGGCAATTAAATTACTCATCATAAACAAATGAAGATTATAACAAATGGTGGTGATTTAGTTTAAACAATATAGTTGTAGCAACTTTACAACTAATTTGGTGAGAAAAACAAGATATGGTGAAGATTAATCAACTTGGTAGAAGACAATGTAGTAGTAAAGGTAATTTTACTAGTAAAAAACATATATCCTTAGATAAAGGAAATAAGTCAAGTAGTATTTAATTTAAACACTATTAAGATGTAAAAGAATTAAATGGGATTTACTACTTGTTGTTGGAAAATAGCTATAAATAGCCACTTCCATCTCATTTGTAAGACACACAAGTTTGGAAGAAAATATTATATATCGTAGTTCTTTCCAAATTTCTTTATCTACTTTCTAGTCTGTTGTAAGATGAATCAAATTAATGAAGTACTCTACAATTTAATGGAAGGCTAAGTTTCATACTTGAGGTTGTGGGGTGACAACATTATGGAGGAATAGTTTTCATACTCTTGGAATCATATTGTTAAGTAAGTAAAGATTTTCTTACAATTGTTTTGTCTTTCCATGTGTTTGGTTTTAAAAGTTTCATGTAAGAAAAGTTGTTTTATGGTGCATCATACCAACTTTCCATACAACATTTGGAAATACATTTCATCTAAATCTTTTACTTCACAAACCCTCTTTTAAACTAAATTTAACTCACATCTCTTTTAGTGAGTTTCCGCCCGTCAAAGTAATTAAAATAAAAGTTGATTGACACTCTTTTCAACCGTCAAAGTGTGCGGTGGAGCAACCTTATTTTGATGTATCTTATGAGCCGTGTAGTACGAAATTGCTAAGGTATTATTTCTTTTGAAACTAGAGATTTTAGTTACTTATGGTTTGTTCAAAATAGGAAAACTAGACCGTTTTAACTTGTTTATGAAAATGCAGTTTGAAATATCAAGAGATAGAAAATTATTCCATGCCATGGTGAAGAACCCCCATACCCTCAAGTCACAAATCTTAATTATAAATTATTGAAAGATAATCTCTCTTTAGAATTTGTTGATTAAAAGTAAGTTAAAAAAAATATTTCAAAAAAATTCCTTTGGACTCTAAGTTAGCTTGTGATCTTTAGTACTTCAACACCCCCTTCTTTACACACTCCGTTAAGGCCTATGAAAGACTTTCTCTGGACTACAAAGCCATATTGACAAGGAAAGAAGATTGACTTGGACCATTTAAATGACTATTAACCTACTAACTTACTAACTACTAACTTACTAACATCTACGAGTGGAGTATAAAAATTACCCACATCGTATTAATTTTTCTTTGGTGTACTTTTGTATTTCTTTATCTATATCTATTATAAATGGTCGGTTACACTGCCTAAATAATATTACGAGTGGATGGGTCCATGGTATATAGTCCAAAATAATGTTCAAAAAGGGTTTAGGATCCAATCTTCCCAAAAAATGGATTTTTAGTCCTTTTACCATATGGACATAAAAACCCTCACTTTCTAAAATAGAGTCCCTTCAATGTCCCACCTTCATATTTCACGGGTTTTTAATTTGGGGGCGGAAAGAATCTGGAAAGGCAAGATTTGGACGTGATTTGGGGTTTTAATAAGAAGTAACAGATCAATGATATTTTCCAAAACAGATTTGGAAAACGGATATTTTCCAAAACAAATTTTCTCTCTCATCCTTTCAGATTTGGAAACCAAATCTATATATCACTTTCTCTCACTTAACTTTCAGATTTGGAAAGAGTATATTTTCTGAGATCAATTAGCGTAATTTGGGGGTTAATATTCAAAACATATATATCAACTTTCTCTCACTTAACTTTCGTTTTTACTCATACATAAACACACATCGAATACAAATTATGAAACAAGTTCGTAAATTATGTGTTATTTATGACGAGGAAACCATCATTTGTCATGTATGCAACGTAATTTATCATATAATTGTGTGTCATGTCCATTATGTACAATTGAATACTTAGATTATTTTCGGACATAAATTACTTGTTTTTTACGCGTACATGTCCATTATGTACCATAAATTATGGTAACATGTTAGGAAATGTAAATCTGAAATCATGTTTTTTGTTATAAAGTATGTGATTTATCATAAATTATGTATACTGTATAGTAAATAACACAACCTTTGTACGACTGAAATGAAATTTTATTGAACAATAATCTGTGTTTTATTGTAAATGAAAAGAACATAGTAGACTAAGTAACTTAAAAACAAACTCCGTTGGAATGTTGCCCGAGCTCTCGATCCTTACTGTCTTTGGTCTTCCAGGTCTACGGCGAATCAAACATGGTAGTGTTTTTTATTCTTCATTAAATGTACGTGGTTCATCAAAGTTAGGGGCAGGGCTTATATGTTCCTTGTAAGTCTTCACATAAGACTTCGTTGTCCAAACAGGATCATAGAAACAATCTTCTTCATCGTAATTTATACTTCTATAATTTATGTGATGATTCTGTAGGAAATTCCATCAGTGCTGGTTTACTACAAGAAAAAAAAACATATACATTAGTTAGAAAAATTATAATTTATCATAAACGACATTAAACAGTGAATAAATTATCCATAATGTTTGATAAACTTCAACATGTGTTGGAGATAAATAGTATTTTAGTTTGAATCACATTGACACTGTAATATAACACAAATATGTGTAATTTGCTATAAATTACATGTACTGTTTCAGAAATTACGCAATTATACGTACTTTATGAATAATTAAACATTCTTTTTAAATAAGGTTGCTAAAGTATGTATAACTGTCAACAGATTACATATATTTTACATTCTATTATACAGTTGCAGTACGGCCGAAATTGGCGTAATGTACTTTAAAGTATGAAAAATATAATACGAATTACTTATAATGTACATTCTGTTAAGAGAAACCGTACGTAATAATATCTGGATCAAAAATTGTACGGATGCAAAGTTCTAATGTGAAGAAATGTCAGAAAATCAAAAACCTAATATCAGAAAATCAAAAACCTAAATTATTGATCTGAAATCTTCTGTATGAAAAAGAGAATGAATTATGTTTTGGTTTTAGAAAGAGATCAAAATCTGGTTTGTAAATAATTAAACCGATTTATAATCAATATGAAAACTAAATCTAATGAAATATGATATGATGATTCGATGATAAAGTGATTACAACCATTTATAAACAAAATCATATAAATCTTAGAAGATGTTAAGCGAAAACATAAATTTGAAAGATGGTTTCTTACCTTATAATAAGATGAAACTGTAGATCTTGAAAATAAACTTGATATGAAGAGATATAAATGTATTGGATTATAATGATATACGAAGCTTCTTCACAATAAGAACGAACATAAAAAGTTTTGGTTTTAGAAAGAGAAACAATTGTGGATTTCCGAATTTAATTATAAATGAAGATCATGTTTCGGTTATTAAGATGGTGATTGGAGAGATAAAGAAGGAGATAAAAAAGGAAACACAATATTAGTGGATTTTATCAAAACGGAATTGAGTTTAATATATATAAGGTTATACTTGGTATTATGAATTACTAAGCATCCTAGGGATCTGGATTTTCTATCGAGATGGATACAAATGGACTAGATATCCATTTAAATTAATATTTTGGTTTTTAAACCCTTTATGGAGTTAGAGAGGACTAAAACTGTTATTAGGGTCCGTTTTTTGGTCTATACGCTCAAAAATTCTATGATTCATACCCATAACGTACTTAATTACTTTATAGAATAGATTTTCTCCCTTTATATATATATATTATATATAATAGTAAGTATCCTAATATAAGTATATATATATATATATATAATATAATTGTAATTGTACTAACAAAAGACTTTCACTTTCTCATCATCTGGACCACAGCTCCCTTGGGTTCGATACCTGGATTCGCCTTTGAATATATTACAATTAAACACCGTGCACTTGCGGGAAAACAAGTGTACTTCTCTCAATTTCACAATTAACATCATTGCCCATTTTTAGTACGAAAGAAGTGCGCAACAGGGCACTGCCCTTAACCCCGTCATCCTGGGTGAGTAACTCTTTACTGGCCATACTCTTATGACTCTTGGTTGATGAATAACACGTTAATGTGTTAGATTCATCATTTGCCTCGATATTCAAAACTCTTTTGTGGACTCGTTGAGAATAACCATTTAGACGCGTAAACCTCTACCATAGGTCTAGCCGTATTGTCTCGAGGTAAAAGATGGCATCCTGCGGAGGCAGGTCCACCATCAATGAACAAGGGCGCAACAGGTGTCTTAGTCTGGGTAAGCTTTACTCAAAATTCTTTTGTCATATATGCATTACTGTGAACTCTAATGTAACCATCCACGACATAAAATGTAAATGCGCGCGAGAAAATAAATCAAATACATAAGATCCTAGTTTGGCCCCTAACCTAAGAGATCTAATCTTCTTAGGGAACTTCTTGTTTTGCCTTAGTTCGCCTGGATGTCCATCCTCGAACCTCCATTGCTTTCTCCCACTCGAACCAAGATCTCATCCTTAGGTTCTTCAGAAGACTTGAAGAAAAATAATAAGAAAAAAGAATTGTTGGATTATGGTGTCTCCTAGTGTTTTAAGCTGAATCTCAGACATCTAATGTCTAACACTAGTATCCCCAAGATCTCATGGATAAGCATAATATGAACTAAGTTAAATAGGGATTGTTACCTTAATCGTTATTTCCCACGGATTGATACGGTTGAATATAAGAAGACCAAGAACTCCAATTGTATCGAGTAATCAACTTGATCTCCCGCCTCAATTTAGCTAGAACTTTAATGGTGGTTAGACGAAGAACACCTCTTCTTTAGACTAGATGTATAGTTGGGAACCATTCTCTCTTTCGTTCTTTACTTGATGTTATAGAGATAGAAATCTCTTGGAGAATTTTCCACACCTTATTCTGAACTAATGAGGGCCTTATATAGAATCCAAAAGTTAGATTTCAACCCTAATTAGGTTTGCTAAAAGCCAAAATAGAAGTAGAATAAGGATTTCATCAAAAATAAAAAGTAGTTTTATTTTCCATTCTTACTCTGGCCGACCACCCTATGCACTAATGGGATGAGTTTGACCGACTCTATTAGTGTGGCCGGTCAAGCCTTGGCCGGTCCGCTAATGGGCTTTTAGTGCCCGACCTAAAACTCTTTTGTTTCGACCCTTTTCACTATCTTTGCCTTAGCTTTCCTTTGGCCTTTTGGACATATTTATGAGTCTAACCAATGGTCATATGTCTCATACCTCTAGTCACATCTTCCGATCAAATTGACACTCTTTGGTGTAACCCGATGTGGGATCCGAACAAAGTTAGCCGCGAATCACCCCGTGATTCGACGATTGTAGTTGGTTTTTAGCTAAAAAATCGATCCCGAAATCGTCTAGACTTGATGATCTTTTCATCAATTATCTTATCCGACAAATCGCTCGCATTGCATCTTTGGTCGAAGGACATCTCCTTCAAGAACAACTCAAGAAAAGTTGTCTAGGAAAAACGCAAACACCAAACAAACTATTTATAGAGGGAAGGTGAGGAGAAAAGGCCTCGACAAGCGGAAGCAATAGAGGATAAAGAATAAACGCCTTGGAAATTGACTAAGACGTAATTGTGCTGCAAGGAATTGCGGCGGATCTCTGATTGAGTCAGACTTAACATTAATGTGACAAGAAACGACGAAGACCATGCACCAACAGAAGGAAGATACGCGTCCCACGTCTAGTAGAGAAGGTACCGTGATCAGTTACTTAAAAGATAAACGCAGAAAGCGCGTGATCAGAAGATCAGACTCCTGGTATCAGAAAATCAAAAAATAAAGGAATGGAACTTGACCTTCAGAAGCAAAGACATTAATGCACATCGCACGCGAATGGACACGCAGACGAGCTCGACAAAAGCAAGTTCAGTGAAAAACAATCTCAACATAACAACTCTGGAGAAGCAGTCATGCCATGCAGACCTAACAAGCAGCGCTGCAAGAATATCCAAGTTACGTGAAGGACAACCGGATTTCATGCACAACCCTGGTTCAGGTAAATTCTAAACCTCAAAGATTTATTGTTCAGTATTTATCATACATCGTTAGCACAAGTACACTACCTGCATGAAAAAAAGAAAATACTTCTAAGTTGTTCTACTCCTTAGCTTTTCTACTTGCGACTAAGGAGTGGTGGGACTAGTGCTGATCCAAGAAATGGTCATCAGTTAATTGAGGTCAATGAGTCAACAGAAAGACCACAAGTTCGTGGGTCAACCCGCCTTAAGTCAACAGGGAGGTCGAATCCGAAGGAAGTCTGCTACTCAAGCCCAGAATTTGGGGACGATTGTCCTATGCGCCTTAAGCCTTGTCCAGACTCAAATACAACCAGGTCTGCCTTGGGATTTACGAGAAGGCTGGGGGGTCCACGTAAGCAAGCCCGATATCTTAATCCTGAAACATGGGGAGGTAGAAGCATGCCCCACGCTAAATCTCGAAGCTCATCAAAGATCTCTGTGGGCGAGATCCTTAAGTATTTAATTAACTTGGGCTTCAAGAGTCTTTGAAGGAGAAAAACATCTCTTAATGGCTTCATCAATTCAGAAACACATCTATCAAGGATCCTTAAACAAAGGAACTCCTAAATATACGTGATAACCTCAATGGGAAACCCTAATATCTTCTAACTATGAAATAGTAGGCTCAACTGCCTCAATTCTCCGCCTAACAACAGTCGGTCAAAGCAGCCTATAAAAGGACATTAAATCACCTTGAACAAGGTAATAACTTCACGATTCCCTCAATATTCAGTTTTATTAACTGCAAGGGCGATTTGACTGTCTTGAGTGTCAGAGAGGTTTCTGAGCTCCTTCAGATTTTACTCCCAGGTTCAAATGAGCAGGAGTGAGATTCAACGTAGCAGAATCATCAGTCTAACGAAATCCAGCATCACGGTCTCATTATTTTGACTGATATCAGATTGACAATATTTGACATCAATATTTGACAATATTTGACATCAATATTCGTTGAAGCATTATTTAGTGGTATTCTTCAAGTACTTAATTTGAAGACTTTGAAAAGTTTTGTTGATGAAATAATTTAATTTAGAGTTTTCTTTTTGATAATGCTTCAACGAATCCCCTCTATCTACATCAAACAATCCAGCATCGCGTGTAATTTTTTTACCTCGAATTTGTATAAATGAGCCTCGATTAAAGTTTGACACTGGGTCCCAAAATTGTCAGCCACGACCATGGATCATCGTTCCTACATATATTTTCATTTTGTAACTTTTGAGTCTTTTCATTTTGTTATTGTAATGTTGTATTCCTTAAGCTTCTTGTCGTAATTTATTTTTGTAAATCTCATGCTGTACTCAAAGTAGTCAAAAATCTCACAACCACCTAAATTTTATTGGATTGAATTTGAATAAAAATTGTGGTTTAACTTAAAAAAAAAAAAATACAAGAGACAAAAGAGTTTGATGGACTGTAGTGGCAACAAAATATTAGCCCTAAAAACCCTCTAATTTCTTCGTGGGTTTTGGGCTGCTTCATTGCTTGCTACTCTAGACTGTCATCGCTGTTTTCTTCTTCTCTATTTCGAACACGACTTTTTTTTAGGATTTATTAGGGTTTCTCTCTCTAAAATTCTGTACTAAATTCTCATATCAAAGTATTATGATCATTGTTCTCTCTGTAGAGAGAGAAAATAATTTTATCATCAATGGCTTCTAGGGCAATTCTCAGAAGAAAGAAGTCCATTTCCAATTACTTTGACATCAACAACAACATTCGATCAATTCAATCTTATTCTTTTTCTAGTTTCCGTCAAATCGAACCATCATCAACTTTACTCTCCAACTCTTCTTCTTCTTCTTCTTCTCCATCTTCACCTTCTTATGATAATTTTTCACTATCTAAGAAGAGATTATTAACCACTTCCACTCAGATATCTTATCGACATCTGCTATCTGGTTGTGGAGATGGAAGATCAATATACTATTATCAACAGTTAGGTTTTCGTTCAATATGGCATCAGTCATATCGTTATAATTCTACAGCTGCGGCTAGGGCACCTGAACCTGAATCAAATGAAAAAGATGACCTAAAGGAAGGAGTTATTAAAAATCAGAGAAAGGAAACATCTCCAGAAGATTGTGATCAAGCAGTTGAAGGTTTAAGTTCAGCTAAAGCTAAAGCTAAAGCAAAACAATTACTTGAATCTCAAAAGCTTGATAAAGATAAGTTTTTAATAAAGAAACTATGGGCTAAGATATTAGGGATTGGTCCTGCACTTAAATTAGTTGCTTCAATGAGTAGAGAAGATTGGGCGATTAAGTTACGCCATTGGAAGGATGAATTTGTGGATACCATGAAGCATTATTGGTTAGGTTTGAAGCTTTTATGGGCTGATGTTAGAATATCTTCAAGATTGATGTTGAAACTTGCAGGAGGAAAAAGTTTATCTAGAAGAGAAAGACAACAATTAACACGAACTACAGCTGATATTTTTAGGCTTGTTCCTGTTGCAGTTTTTCTTGTTGTTCCTTTCATGGAGTTCTTGCTACCAGTTTTCTTGAAATTGTTTCCAAATATGTTACCTTCCACTTTTCAAGACAAGATGAAAGAACAGGTTTGTATTGGTAACTCAAATTTGAATTAAGAATGGCTTGTGTGTAATCTTAGTAGTTGTCGGGATTGATTTTATGAAATGTGAGAAATATAATGGTTTAGCATTTTTTTCGGTACTTATACTTATGGGCAATAGTAAGATTGTCGTGTATGTATATATACACTAAGGACAACTAATTTGAATAGAACCTAGTACTGACCTCAAGTATTTGGTGACAAGTAGGAACTACGGGTCAATGAAATACAAGAGTTCAGTTGTATTTAAATTAAACTATCTTAGATACCCAGCTTATCAATTGTGTCTCACATAAGATGCGCAACTTATAGGAAGCACTGAAAAGGAGGCTAAAAGCAAGAATAGAGTATGCGAAGTTCTTGCAGGAGACAGTCAAAGAAATGGCCAAGGAAGTTCAAATCTCGAGAAGTGGTGAAATTAAGAAGACAGCAGAAGATTTAGATGACTTTTTGAACAAGGTATATGGTGCTGATGCACTTCTTTTCCTTTTCCTTTTCGATTTTGGGAATGTTTCGTGTGATGATATATTGTCAAGTTTGTATAGGTCAGGAGTGGTGCCCGTGTTGCCAATGAGGAGATTTTAGGCTTTGCGAAGTTGTTCAATGATGAGCTCACCCTGGACAACATTAGCAGGTATTATCGCAACTTTTCGCCCATTGAGTTTGTAATTGAAGTGCATCTGTTTGGCTGTTATTCTAACTACTGTTGTTGCTTTTGCTGGTTTCTTTTTTCGTTCTTTGTGCCTGCAGGCCTCGGTTAGTTAATATGTGCAAATACATGGGAATTAGCCCTTATGGGACAGATGCATACTTACGTTACATGCTCCGGAAAAGACTTCAATGGTGGGATTTTTTTCTTTTGAAAGAAATAACATGCTTCCAGAAAACCTTGATAGATTTACATTGCTGATATTGTAGAGTAGACCTGATCATTGCTTGCTTCTTTAGACAAACTGACATTTATAGCTGTAGGCAGTGTGATGCGCTTTTGATTAATTTTCTACCAAAAGCTACCCTGGTATCCGATAGAACCTCTTTATATCTCCCTGATAAATTTGAACATAGGAGTCAGTAGTGGTCAAAAACTAATTTTTCATCAGGTTACTATTAGTAGAACTGTTGTGGTCCTTTTGTCCTTGGAGGAGAAGGAATTAGGTATCTCCATCTTAATTATGAAAAGCCTTCATTCCAATTATATATTTCCTTTTTGTTCTCCTGTAGTTCTTTCATCACCAGTAATAAGAAATTCGATTGTGATGTTCATTTTATTTGCTATTGCTGCATGTGGTTCTCTATTACCTAAAATCGATATCAATTGTCATGTGAAAGTTTGTGAAGTTGTTCTATATTTTAGGATCAAGAATGATGATAAGATGATACAAGCAGAAGGTGTGGAGTCCCTATCAGAAACTGAGCTTCGTCAGGCTTGTCGAGAGCGGGGCATTATTGGATTACTTTCAGTAGAGGAAATGCGTCGGCAGGTCTCTTGAAATTTGCATCCTACTTATCTCATCTAGTTCATAAACCATTATGTTTTCATCTTGACAACCAATCTTCTTATAATTACCAATTCATCTGTCTCATGGGGCGACTTGTAAGTTTTCATTCATTGGTAGGTACTTTGAAGTTCACTATAGATGCAAAGCTTCGCGTTTAAACTGAACATTGACAAACAGAAAGGAGGAAAGTTGTAAGAGAGTGAGGATTGTGCGTTATTGTTCATATCCACGCACTATTTGAGCGTGTGCTGAGCCTCTATAGGGTTTTCTTTATTAACTTCCATATTTACAAGTCCCATGTAAATATTCATCATCTCTGAAATGATTTGGACAGTTGGAACATTGGATGAGTATATATTTTGTTTTAGCAACTTACCAGTCCAGGATCAGTTGCGAAGTTGATTTTTTTTATCAATTTGATTTGTATTACTTTTGTTAATTTCGAAAATCGCGTCTTCAATTTTGTTCGTACACCTCACTATATTTTTCGTTGTAACATGTGTTATTTCCTTCCTCAATGTGTTTATTAAGTTGGTTGCCTGCATGGATGTGATCTATTCACAGATATTTGTGCTTGGATCCGTTAATAAGATATAGATCACGCATTCATCTTATGAATTTTCGAATGAAATGAATGATTAGGAAAAATGGCAATTGTGAGTGGTGACTAAGTTTCTTTTTTGCAGCTTTCCGATTGGTTGGATTTGTCTCTCAACCACTCTCTGCCATCTTCTCTTCTGATCCTTTCAAGGTATTAGCATCAACAATTACTGTTTTTAAAATAAAGTCGTAGAGTAGGAGCCTGGATCTCTTTCTGGAAGTCCGATTAAGTAGACAATCATGATAATCTGACTCGAGATAATATGAAACAATACTATAGAAAGACCAGTTTGGGACCGTGAGTTCCTCAGAATCATGATCGCGTGATGTAAGCCTTTATCCCGTGGCACACTAGATACTTGGTTAGGAAATGGTTGTGTTGTCCAAGTTGCATAATACTAGCCTAATTTTCTCTTTTGTAATGGATCAAACTTTGTTATCTCCGCTGCAGAGCGTTTACTGTGTCCGGAAAGCTCAGGCGGGAAGAGGCTGTTATGAATACAATGTCCTCACTGCCAGATGAGGTTGTCGATACTGTTGGCGTAACATCTTTGCCATCTGAAGATCAAGTGTCAGAAAGGAGGAGGAAATTGGAGTACTTAGAAATGCAAGAAGAACTTATCAGGGTATGGTAGAATTTATGTGCTACATCTTAATGCTTCAATTGTCTCTATTAGTGATCTGATTGTGCACGATGTCTACTACCTACTGATATTAAATCATGATCGATCGGGGTATGCCATAATATGGGGTTACTTGAATTATGTTGTTATGGTTCAAAAAGTCTACGCTACATAAAGCTTGCATGTTTATGAAGCACTTTAGAAACTTTAATTTATTTCTCTTGGTTAAGCTTTTTTCTTTTTATGATTTGAGGTTTTAATTCCTTAAGTTTGTCTTCCTGTATTCAGAAGAGAATGCTCAACTCTAGCTAAATGCATAAAGGCTTTGCCTAGGATTTTTTTGCTTCTTTTGTTTCCTTGAAGCAAACTGTTAGATTGTAGCATATCCTATTTTCTAGAACGTGCTATACATATCTGGAAGTTTGGCTGCTATTTTCCCTTTCCATCTTGTTCTCTTTATGTTAACCACTTTTTGTTTTTAACAATTTGTTTAAGTTGAGCGCAAAGTAGTTTTATTTGAAGTCTTTTGTTTCTAGTTCATCTAGTTGTTCTAACATGATGATGCTACTGGATTACTGATGATGATAATGTAATTTTAGGAAGAGGCGAAGAAAGAGGAAGCAGAACAAGCTAGAAAGCAAGAATCTGTGGTTAGTACCGAAGATGTAGCATTGAAAGAGATGACTATTCCTACAGCAAGAGAAGCTCAGGAGATGGCCAAAGAGAAAACAATGGAGAAAAAAGACCAGCTTTGTGAGCTCAGCCATGCATTGGCTGTGCTGGCTTCTGCATCTGTGAGAATTGATCTTAAAATTTTATGTTTATGTGAAGTTCCTCCCAAACGTTCACATTATTAATGTGATGGAAATGTGTTGCTGCCATGTATCTTATATTCCTTTGCTTGTTAATTTGCAGTCAGTGAGTGGGGAACGTGAAGAGTTTATGAGGCTTGTCAATAAGGAGGTAAGTTAGGATAATCTGTCATATAACTGTTCACTTTAAATCATCCAAACCGGTGAGTATACCATCAAGTTCCAATAAAAAAAAGACTCATCTCTTCTATTGTGATAGAACTCCTTTTTCTTATGTGCTAAAACCATACCATATGCAAGACAGCTCTTATTTTGAGAGATTCATATAAATTTGTTGATTTGAAGTGACTTAGTATTCAAATCAACAAATTATACTAAAAAGGAGTGTGCGGCATTAGATAGATTATTCTCCACCATCTTTTAACTGTAGAGTGTTCTCTGTTGGTACTTAGTGGTCTTAGAGTTTGCAATATTTGTATGTTTTGGTCTCTATTATGAGAGCAGCACTCTAAAATAGATCATCACTATCTCCATCTGGTGGACAAGTCTGAGTGGAATGCCACGTGCAAATCTCTACGTGGTTCTGTAGTGCATTAACATTTCTTTCTTTATCACAAGCTCTACTAGTCCCTTTTGTTTTATCATCCCAGTTGCATGTTAGATAATTGTTCGAATCATCAGAAAATCACCCAATCGTAGCTCCTAAAACTCTGTTAGATCAGAAACATCTTAATATGGTGTTTTGCCTGTATTAGTCAGAAAGCTAACATCTAAATTGTTCTGTAGGCCTTTCTTTGGATTGTATTCTTAAGTGTGCCAATGTGGTTTGCAGATAGAGTTGTACAATAGCATGGTCGAGAAAGAGGGTACAGAAGGTGAAGAAGAGGCTAAGAAAGCTTATAGAGCAGCGAGACAGGATACTGATCAACCTGCTGAAAGAGATGTGGATCACAAGGTTTCTTCAGCGCTAATTGACAGGGTAAGGAAAAATAACACTTAAGTGACTTGCAGTCTCTAAATTATAGCCTTTACGTGTCTTTATAATTATTACTTGTTACGACTTCGATTCAGTATTAGTTTTGTTTTCTAGTTGATTACGATACTACTCGGTTTTCACTTGGAGGTGTGTAAAATGTTTCGTTCTGCTCTTTGGCATTCGTCAGGTTGATGCAATGCTTCAAAACCTTGAAAAGGAAATTGATGACGTTGATGCCAAAATTGGTGATCGCTGGCGAGTACTTGACAGGTAACATCTGATCTGTCATTCTGTAGTTTTAGTGGTCAGTCACTCAAATACTGCAAATATAACCTATCTTTAAAGTTGAAACTTGTTGGTAAGTTTATTTGTTTTTTTTGCCACTGGCACGGTTATTTGTGCGCTTTTACAGGCATGGATGTTAGTATGTTACCATGCTCCATTCTTTTTGTATAATTACTCATATATATAATTCAAGTTAAGAGATCAGCATTAAAGTGGTCCAAGCTGCTATTTGGCAGTTCTGAATAGATCAGCTGAAAGAGATGCCTGCATAATGGAAGATTGTTCTTATTTTCCTCTGAATGAGTTTCTTTCAATACTGTGATCTTTTTAGCATAAATTCCCTGAATATGACATGGTTTATTGTTCAATACGCTATGAACTGACGCATCAGCTTCAATAAATTATTCTTTCATTGTATTCCAGGGATTACGATGGGAAGGTGACCCCAGATGAGGTAGCGCTAGCAGCAGCCTACCTCAAGGACACTTTGGATAAGGAGGGTATTCAAGAACTTATCAGTAGCCTTTCCAAAGACAGCGGTTAGTAACCTAATTTCTTAAATTAAGCATCTGACGACTGACGTTTATTCATCATAGATGATTTCAAGATTGTCCAGTATATGGATCAGTAAGTAGGGTTTCAACTGAAAATTTCTCTAAGCAAATCGCAAATAGATTCTCATCCAGTCACCATGATAGTGTCGAACAAAACACATCCTCTTCGTCAGATTAATAGAGTAAACCTCAGCTAGTAAAGAAATCTATATGATGCATTAGGACTTAGGATTACCGTTTATACTGATCTGTGTCGTGTACCTCAAAAAGAAAAGACCAATTATGCAAACTCGAGCTGCAAGAATAATGCCACCCAACAACCCTCGGCTGGAGTGGTGTAACACTTGTCTGACTGTTCTCCAGGTCAGGGGTTCGAGGCACTTGGCTTTCAGGCTCTCCCTTTAAAAGCTTGCTGACTTGTATTAGAAACAATAGAATAGATGTCGTTGCTTTTATTTGTATACCAAACACTGTTAGAGGGGCACATATGATCTAATGAACAGCAACTGGAGATTGCGTTTTCGATTATCATAGATCATAGTTGTCTGCAGCTCAAACAGTTTCATGCTTACACTTCCTCAATTCTGTCTCAATTTTTATCAACCAAAGATATTTAACGGGAAAAAAGTACTCCAAGTTTGTAGTAGAACTTTCAGTTTTTTTGGTGGATGTCGAGTAACAAGGAAGTGTCGTGGAACTGATATTAGTTTGTTGTATCGGGTATTTCTGTTGGAATTGAAACGGCTCGAAATTTAAGTTCTTGTCTTACAAGCTACCATTCTGAAATGTAACACAAGCAGGACTTAACTGATTTCTTCCTCGTCTCCCTAACTGAAGTATACTGACTTTCTTTTTTTCTTTTTGCTGGCATTTACGTTGCAACAGAAGGAAAGATTCTTGTTCAGGACATTGTCAAGTTGGGAACTAGAACAGAAGATGATTCCGATGTCACGGAACAAGAAGAACGTAGATAGAAGAGAGACACCGAGCCAAGTCTTTCCTTTTTTACTACTTTATAGATCTATACCATTATACATCTGTCAGGACTCAGGGTTGCTAGTTTTAAGGTTCTAGAGTAAGTATATATGACTGGGATTGATGCTTCTTCTAAGTAGGTTTCAAGTTCAAAAATCTATTTTAAGAGGGGAATATATTAGTTGATTCCTAAATATGGATTATTCAAGTGAAAGAGTGGAGCCAGTTCGTCTCTTTGTGACCGGATAGAAGGTCAAAATTTATTTACTGAAGGTTGCTTAAAAACATACACGGTTTGTACTTAAAAGTAATAATAACTATTCTTAGTGAAGTTTTAGAAGGGCCCCTTTTTTTGTTAAATTCGCGTAAGCCCCTTGACTTGGTCACCCATCGTTGGCAAGTTTCAGAAATGGCCTGAAAACTAAATACTTGTGCCGTTTCTTTTTATTGTTGTCCCTATATTCTGAGTTCAAGAGGTGTCTATTGCAAACCACCATGGATAAAGGAAGTTCCAAAATGTTGGGGAACGCCATAGGCCTTTACGAAACCAGGTTCGTGACATGACTCGAGTTCTAAACATGTCACAGAACATTTCCAACCATATTGCTACATGTTTGATGAATTATTTTATTGTTGTACGAAGAAAAAAAAGGAGCATGAAGGATTATTCCTCGTTCAACTGAATTAGTGTATAATATTCTGGTTCAATGGAATTAGCATAGTGGGAGTGAGACCAAATGGAACTCCCAAATAACAGAGTATAAACTTCAAGGAAGATTTTATAGACAATGCCTAAAGTTGTTAAAAGTAATCTTGCTAAAGGCAATTTCAACTTTGGTTAAAAACAATGTCTTTAAGAGGCAATGCCTCAGACCAAAGTTTGACTCATTCTCAGCCGCGCCGCCGGCACTCTAGACGGCGACCTTGAATGAGTTTTTTTCTTTCTCTCTCGCTTCTTCCCTCTTCTGCAAATCTTACTGGTAGACTGAGATTTGCCACCAATACAAAATGATTTCTTGGAATTTAGGATTACTAATGGCCAACGCTGTGGGGAAAGCAAAATAGTTTCCGGGGTATGAGGACTTAGTCAAAAATTGGTCAATTTTGTTTGACAATTTTATATTGTAAGTTGTTAGAGTGAAAAATAAAAAATCCCCCACCTCACCTCTCTCTCTCTCTCCACCTCATCTTCTCTCTCCACCTCATCTCTCCCTACCATTCTCTCTCTCCACCTCATCTTCTCTCTCCATTTCATCTCTCCCTACCATTCTCTCTCTCTTCTCCGATTAGGTCGCCGGCCGGAAAATTTTCCGGCCGGCGACCTAGTCAGAGAAGGGAGAGAGGTGAGGTGGAGAGAGAGAGAGGTGAGGTGGAGGGTTTTTTATTTTGAACCATATTCCTCATAGAATATGTTTCCCCGAAAACTTTTCAAAATTTTGCATATTCCCTTTAAAATTTCACACCCAGAAACTATTTAGCTTTTCCCAAAGCGCTGGCGTTACTAATTGCCAAACAAATCAAACAATTGAATGCCATACTAGATCTTACTCTGCCAAAGTCGGACCACTACTGATTTGTAATGGTAAACCGATTTATGAATTGTGTGTGGGTGATATATATGTGGAGAGAGACAAAGACTCAGTTATGTTATAATGGTGCCTTGGGTTCTTTCACATATAACCCAAAAATCAACAAAGGAGTTATTTTATTAAAGAAGATTAGGCAAAATCCCAGGCAACCATGACTTAGGTATGTGAAAGAAGGTTTTAATTATTCTTGTGTTCTTAATGAAGATTAAGAACACAAGAATAATTAAAACCCTCAAACTAGGACTACTTAATTTAACTACAATTCAAGGAAATTAGCGAAATATGTTCTTAATAAGATGAGATAATGGCAATTAGGGTTTTTGAGGTGAAAATTAGGTTCTTAATAACATGAGATAACTGCAGTTAGGGTTTTTAAGATGAAAATTCTAACCTCCAACAACAGATAAATCAACATATCAAAGAATTCCATCCCCGAGTATAGTTTACCTTGATCTTGAGTTCCTCCCTAGATATAGTCGAAGGTCTTGTAAACCAGACCGTATGACCCCTTCGTCGGCGAATAGAGAGAAAAATAAATGAGGGGGAAGAAGGAAGGAGGAGAAGAAGAAGGAAGGAAGATCAAGAAGAAGCAGAAATAAGAAGATGAAGGGCATAGCCCTTAACCAAACTTGGTCAAAATAAAATGACGAAGTCGAATTTACAAAATACATTGCCTTTAACAATAAAAGGCATTGCCTGTAAAATTACCCAAACTTCATGATGCAGGCGCATATCGCGTGGGCCCACATCCACGCGTGCCCACGGCCTAGTCGGCCAGATTAGCTAGGTTTAGGAAGTTTTTATTTTATGGAAGATTCATAAGAATCTTAGTTTAGGAAGTTACATTAATTTAGTGTTTCTATTATTTAGGAAAGACCAGTTTGTGTCTATCTGGGAAAGTCTAGTAATCTATAAAAAGGAGTCCAGTCTTGTTTATTCTTCATACATTGAAGAGAAAATCCATTGAAGTTAATTCCACTCTTCGAAGGTCAATTCCATATAAATTTCTGGATTCAACGCATGGAAGATTGGTTCAAAAATCAAGAAATTCATGAGAAAGATAAGGTTTTTTTGGTTGAACAACATATGTCCGAAAGAATCTACGAAGATTTCAATGCAATGCAACGGAGACTCATTGATCAAGGTAAACAATTCATAGATAATTGGGTTATATCGAAAAACATCCTCAGGTATGATTTTCTTCCTCTCGATGAATATTTTTCATATACGGAAACAAAGATTGAATCAAGTAGACAGTTCTCCAATGTTACTCCGGTCACCGTATTTGATGATATTGAAGGAGAAATTATTGACACAAACAGAAAAATTCGATCGACGACGAAGAAAGAAGAAAGAAGTAATTTTCCTTCATTGGACCTAGACCCTAGTCGTGATCGGAAGAATCCATGCCTAGTCGAATTATTTGATTCATATGACATTCCGGGAGACGACATCCTTGTTTCGAATCATAAAATTTTACCGCATCAATTATGTCTCACATCACCACCGTACTCACCACCATATTCACTATCACCTCCATCTTCTTATTATACACCACCACCACCGTACTATTATTATTCACAACCTCTTATTTCCATTAACCATGAAGAAGTAATAAAAGAAGAAAAAGAAGAGTTTGAACAAGTTGACGAAGTTGATTACAAAGAAGTTGTAGTTAAAGAAGAAGAAAAACAAGAAGAAAAAGAAGCATACGAGGAAGTTGACGCTGAAGGTATTGACGCAATTACATCATCAGGAACTAAGAAAGGTGACTTCTTTTTAGCTGAATTTAACATTCGAGGTAATGATGTATCATACTGCCATGTTGTTCACTCACATGCAATAGTAATACATGCCTCTACTCTCTTTTACGTGGGCAAAAGGAAGATATCTGCTGAGGTTGGCTCCTACTTGGAGAAGAATGGTATTAAAACTTGGGACTATGATTCCACGAGCTCGGATGTGGTCTTGCTAGCACTTCGCAAGCTTACCTCTGCAGTCAATGAAACTCAAACTAAAGTTTCCAAAGATCATTCTAGTGAGGGTGTTTTCATAGGAAAGGGTGTTAATGAAGCTGTGGTGAAGACACGTGACCTAATATAGGCTGACTCGGGTTCATGTTGCTACGCCGTTTACTTAAAACTGCACCCTAGTCAGATTCTAACGCAACAGTCACCTTTGGTCCTCGCAAAAGCCCTCAAGCACCATGTTGGGTTGGACGGCTTACACAAAGCACTTGTTCCGAATTGTGCAACTGTTGTACAATATCTTTTTTCGCTATATAAGCAGGTGCAAGAGATTTATGGGGCTTCAGGTTATTTTGTGGAGACAACTAGAACAACCAAAAAACAAACATGTAGCACCAATAACACTCACAGAAGTATCTGCCAGTGGTGGGTTGGAGAGTTTCCATGCATCAAAGGAGTGTTTCAAAGGCTTAGGTCTTCTTACTATTTCGTCTGTTGGTCACATGCATCAAATAGCCATTACCTACCAGCATCCGAAACATAGATTAACTCCTTGCGTCCTCTTCGTTGACAAGGTCGATTCCATTGATACCAAGAGAGGAACCCGTGTAGGAGGTACAAATGGTGTTGCCGATATTATACTTCACCAACTCTTTCATGAGATGTATGACGTGTCGGCTACACATACTGTGTTTTTCATGGGCGTTCTGCCAATTCAAGAAGATACTCAAAACAATACTCCGATGGTTACAATTTCTGGAACTTTTCATAACTTTATTTAGGAACCTGGTGGTCCGTTCATATTTATCCATTCTCCACACTTTCATTCTTCGTATGATGGTCCAGATGTCGCTATGAGTATTCCAGTTATTATTGAAAGAAGAGAGGCAGGAATCGTGATGGATTCGAAGATGAATTTCTAAGTTCGAATTTTCATAGAGGACAATATGGTATTTGCAATCTTCATCTTCAAACTACAAGACGACGGACGATGTCGCAACTTGTTGGATGTTTATACGTCGGTATTGCTTAGGCGAGAATCATTGGCGCATATTGGTGTCTTTTGGTTTTCATGCACCCTTCGTGCCAAGTGGGAATTACGGATCGCCATGACAAGGTTACTCGTATACGGGTGCATCAATTTTTTTCTTCTTCGAAACGGTTCGGGACGGACCATCTGGGGAGCGGGGAGTTGATGCAGGCGCATATCGCCTAGTCGGCCAGATTAGCTAGGTTTAGGAAGTTTTTATTTTATGGAAGATTCATAATGAATCTTAGTTTAGGAAGTTACATTAATTTAGTGTTTCTATTATTTAGGAAAGACCAGTTTGTGTCTATCTGGGAAAGTCTAGTAATCTATAAAAGGGAGTCCAGTCTTATTTATTCTTCATACATTGAAGAGAAAACCCATTAAAGTTAATTAAGTTTTAGTTTAGTTATCGTTTTCTTTACCGTTCTTCGTTTATTTTCTTGTTCTTATTTTAATTCCGCTGCGTCTACATCACTTCAATAGGCTCATATTGAATTCTTTAACAATGTCATACATGAGTAATAGATAACGTAATAACTTATTTATAGTAAGAATTTGTAAATTAAGATAGTTGCCATATCTCTTTGTAATCTTCCCAAAATATGGGATTGTAATTCTTATATAATGAAAACCCGAAGAGGGAAAGAGGCAAGGATCCTCTTGTTTCATGGTATCAAGAGTGCCAGGAACCCTAATCCCTCCTCGTTTTCGGCGGCAACCTTCTCCTCCTTAGCTGCCAAACCTTCAATCTCTACCCTATTACTTACCTTCTTGCTTCCCTAATCACTTTCTTCTCAAGTCCCTCTCTATTAACCTCTCTATTAATCCCTCTTCTCACGCTCCTTTATTTCAATCAACTCAGGAATCCTAATCCCTTCTTCTCAACCCAACAACCATGGATAAACTACACCCAGCCACCACCGTCTCAAACATCACCAATCTCATCCCAATCAAACTTGAGATGGACACAGCTCACTGGCCCTCCTGGTCGGAACTATTTAAAATCCATTGGAAGGCTTACCAAGTTTATGATCACCTTCTACCACATCCCTCAACCACAACCCAACCCGACGAGACTTGGGAGAGACTCGATTCTATTGTTCTTCAATGGATATATGGAACGATCTCTCAAGACCTCGTTCACACCATTATTGAACCCGGACAGAGCATAACCGCCCACCAAGCATGGAACACTCTTGAAAACCTGTTTCAAGATAACAAGAGTACTCGTGCTATCCATCTCCGCCATCGATTTGCAAACACCCGTCTTGAAAATTTCCAAACCATGTCTGCCTACTGTCAACAACTCAAGACATTATCCGATCAATTGGCTAGTGTCGGCCACCCGGTTGATAATGACGATCTTGTGTTACAACTCATCGCCGGGCTAACAGAACAGTATGAAAGCATTGGCACCATTCTTCAGGGACAAGAGCCGTTACCTCCATTTTACAAGGCTCGTTCAAAGCTTTGCATGGTCGAGTCTCAGAAAGTGGAACAAGCCCTACATGCCTCACAAAAAGCAGGTACTGCCTTGAACACCTCATCCCGAAACGTCTCCCCTCACCCTTCAACCGAACCTGTATACGATCGAACCCGAGGTCGCGGACGTTCACGTGGCCGAGGCCGAGGCAAACAATCATGGGGTCGTGGACGAGGCCAAGGTGGCTACAACCAATGGGCCACTCCATACCCTCCATTCTGGCCTCCCAACACTTACGGGCCATGGCCCAACCAGCAGCAATAGTTAGCCCATCAACAACCCTTTTATCCGTCATCGTGGGCAGCCCCTCCATGTCCTTACCCCACCTCAACTAACCGGCCAACCAACAGTAACAGTGGAGCCGGACTGCTCGGGTCCAAGCCGTCCCCAAGCCCATCATACCGCATATACTCCGACGGATATTGACCAAGCTCTTCATGCTATGTCGTTAAACAACATGCAAGAACCAACCGGGTACATGGACACAGGCGCCACAGGTAATATGTCTAATACCTCTGTTAATTTCGATTCTTTTTCTAATAATAGTATGGGACAACAAATAATCGTTGGTGATGGTTCAACCATACCGGTACTTGGACATGGCCACCAAACCTTACCGCCACCCTTTCCACCACTTGTTCTTAAAAATGTCCTTTATGCACCTAAACTGCTTAAAAACTTAATATCAGTTCGTAGGTTCACCATCGACAACTCTGTCTCTGTCGAATTTGACCCATTTGGTTTTCTTGTGAAGGACTACAAGAGCCGGATCCCTATCCTCCGATGCAACAGCAGCGGTGATCTTTATCCACTTGTGCTCGGGCCTGGAACCACTACCTTCCCCTCCACTTTTGCTGCTATCTCCTCCTCTCTATGGCACCAACGTCTTGGACACCCTGGACGGGCACCTCTACAAACTTTGAAGTCTAATCGTTTCGTTAAATTTTCCAATTTTAATAATAATATTTGTCAATCTTGTGTACTTGGCAAAAGTATTAGACTACCCTTTGCTAGCTCTCAAACTCGTATTCTTAATCCGTTTGATTTAATTCGTAGTGATTTATGGACTTCTCCCATTTTGAGTTCTAATGGCCACAGATATTATATACTCTTGCTTGATGATGTTACTAATTTTTTGTGGACTTATCCATTATCAAATAAATCCCAAGTTTATACCACCTTTTGTCACTTCCACCAACAAATAACAACTCAATTTGAACGACCCATAAAAACATTTCAATGTGACAAC
>BEHA01001570.1:21072-32360 GCA_002897215.1 Eschscholzia californica subsp. californica
CAAATAACAACTAATCAAGTACGAAAAAAAGGTCACATAGAGGAAAAGTACAAAAAGCCAAACAATGGCAAAAGGTGAAAGACAAATGTTAGATAAGTGAGATTTGATTTGAGTGACATTTGACTGGAGGAACCAAACGAATTCGGTTTTTACAACCAAATTAACAAAATGGTTTAGTGGGGGAAAATTCAAAAAGTTGAGAAACTAAATTTGGATGAGTAAGATAATTGTGGAGGATAGAAAAGTATAGATGGTTACTAAAGATGAGGGAAGATGAGGGGGATCTTTTTGGAGAATCTATTTTTCAAACTCATTCATTACATATCAAATGTTACCATGACAGTCACACAAACGTGAATATCCAAAGATAAATGTTATTTTGGAGTACCGATTTAAGGAGTTGACTCAATGAGTCACTTAACTAAGTTCTCTCTAGTCCTTGACCTCTAGAGTGGAAGACTGAACCTCTTACCGCTCCTACCAAAGGTTGTTGGCTCACTTAAACTAAATTAGTGGTGAACTTGTTCTTGCTTTTTATTTTATAGTAAATCAATTAAAACACTTTCGTTCCGAATTAACGAATATAGACTAAAGAATGGAATACTCAATATCTTTTGTATTTCTAACTAATAGTGTTCGTTATCCAGAACGGATGATTCTTAGTTAAATTTCATTATCGATTTGAGATTAGAAAGAGGAATTGAATTCCTTCTCTGTTTTCTGATTTAATAATTCAAAGTCAATACACTTCTTGATTCAAAAAACAAGAATGTCTTTGATTTGGAAATCAGATAAACGAAAAAAAAAATCTAACGATTATAATAAGAAAGTTTTTGTTGAGGTGAGAATGAATTGTCTTTTCTTTAAACATTTTACACCCCTGTAACAGTACAAACAGTTAGATGTATGTCTCACAGGATTTAACAACTTCCTTTCAAGATTGTGGCAGTACTTCACAAGTCTAAAAGCGGGCGAACCTTCGTAAGCTATATGAACACTTTGAGTTCTTATGACTTGATCCTCTTGACTCCTGGCTTGTTTTTAAGATAACTCTTGACTTGGATTTGAGATAACTTCTGACTTTTGACTTGGTTTCAAGATAAATCTTGACTTTGATTTTGTCTTCTAGGTACAATTGGATGCTTCAGACTCCAAGTTGTAGATTCAATAGAATGATATTGATTCTAGATTCTAGATACACTAAAATGCGCTTTCAATTCTAGATTCTAGACATACTAAAAAGCTCTTGCTTTTAGACTCTAGACATACTGGAATGTTCTCGATTCCGTGTTGTAGACATACAAAAAAGTTCTTTTGATTTCATGCTTTTGATTCCATCTTTTGACTTAAGACATATTCGTGACACATGTGTAATGTTTAATGTACTCAGAAGAGAGAGATTGAATGGAATGAGAAAATGGACGCTTGGGTTATATTTATAGCTAGGTTAATGGGAATAAAATAAAGAAGTGCATAACTATTGGACTATTGGTGGCTGTTGTGACTACAGATGTGTCGTTTGGGACGTAACAAGGGTCGACAATGTTCTATTCAGTTGGATTTAAGGCAAAAACACTGAAGCAACGTCGCTCCTTAGATCTGACCGAAATCCCAAGGGTCGTTGTATACAGTTATCTTGAGAGATGCCCGACGCGAAATGCAGCAAGGCCGTCAGATTAGGCACTTTCGAGACCTTCTAGAAGGTGGCCGAAGCGCGTTGAAAGGACGAACGCGAGCCATTCAATCGCCTACGCTAGATGCACCGCGATTTGTCCCTTATGGACATTTATTCGTCCAGATTTCAAACTTAAATATCTCATTCACCCATAATCGGGTCTCAGTGATTCTTGATTCTAAACTCAAGATCTATACGAGACAACCACAATGACATACCATTGTGTGTTTGAAGACTCAGACTGAGTAGAAAACAAATCCTGTTCCAACAACAAATCGTATAGACTAAGCCAGAAAAATAATATCCTGATATGTAAACGATTAGGATGAAGTTAGTGTCGTTGGCACCGTCAAAATTGAAACAAAATTTTAAAGAATAAATGAAAACAAAGATTAGTGGAAGAAGAAGAAACAAAATTAAGTGAGAGAAAATACAAATCTTTATTGGGGAAATTTGGCCAAAACTCCCTTACAAAGTTGGAGTTTGGTTACAAAGGATCAGTCAATTTTTTTAGTCTTCAGCTCACTGAGTACTTTTTTAATTTGCAACACCTTGCGACAACTTTGTAGCGCCTTGGGACAACTTTACAACTATTTTGCATTAGTTTTAGAGCGTCTTGCAACACCTTACAATAACTTTGCAATACCTTGCCACATCTTGCAACAACTTTGTAAAAAATATAGGGTGTTAACCAAACAAAATACAAATATTTGAGTTTTTATCACAAAAATGCAAAATTTGGATTTTTAACAAAAAAAAAAGTTTAACTTATAAAAATTAAAATTGGGTCTTCAACCCAATTTAAATCTGCAAAGTGAAAAAAGAAGAATAAAGGAAGAAGTATCGAAAAGATTAAATTAAACTTGTGCAAGAATCAAACTTGCAAACATAACAAAGATCTAGCCGGAAAAGATCACATATTAAATAAAATTTGAGTTTGTTTTTAAGTAGTGAAATACGTTTACCAGTTTCTAATAAAATAATAGAGAAGAAAATGAAGGAGTGATTTTGCAAAAATAGGAAAATTAGGGAATTTTTAAATGAGTGACCCCATTCCATCCCTATAATGCCAGCTACCTAATACTCTTAGGAGAAAATAGAAACTATTTTTCCAAAATATTAGATTTTCAGGTGTTTGTTAAGTTTTTTAGAGAATCCTAAATTTTCACTCACGTGACTGAAAATTCTTTATTTTTCGCAAAATAAGGGAAAGTCTTGACCCACCACCTCCCTAAGACTCTCTTTCCCATCGAAACTATTTCCCATCTTCCATATTTTTCTCAACAATCTTGACCCTCAACTATTAAACAATCTTCAGCCGAAAACTCAAGTCTTGAGTAATTCGTCTACTTCAGGTAATCTTCTAATTTAATCTCGAACATTCTTTTTTATTAATGTTTCACAGTTATTTTATCAACAGGAAATTGGGCCGGAGACCCAATTTCATGTTTTTTTTGTCAAAAAGACAAGTTATCTTTTTGTCCTTTTAGGCCCCATATATAGTTTGGAAATAGTCTTGAAGGACAATTCTAAAAGCACTTCCATTTCTAATGCCGAAATTGCCCTTAGAATCTAAACTTGCGAAGCTTTGCAAACTGGTTTCCATTGCTTTGAAATCTGGTTTAAAGAGCTTTGCAAACTGGTGTGCACTGCTTTGCAATCTGGTTTACAGAGCTTTGCAAACTGGTTTGCACTGCTTTGCAATCTGGTTTGCAGAGCTTTGCAATCTTGTTTGCATTGCTTTGCAATCTGATTTGTCTTGCAATGACTTTGCACACACTTTGCAATCTGGTTTGCAGAGCTTTGCAAACTAGTTTGCACTACTTTGCAATTTGATTTGTTTTCCAAAGCTTTGCAATCTGGTTTGCAGAGCTTTGCAAACTGGTTTGCACTCTCGTTTGCAAACTGGTTTGTAATAAGGTCAGTTTCGTCCTTTCCCTATATTAGATTATTTACAAAAATGCCATAGGAAGCTGAAGCCTATAAAAAGTTGATAAATCATTTTTAACCAAAACTCAAATTTTTTAGGGAGTTTTGTCCAAATTTCCTTTTATCAAATGATCAAGCTTTCCACATTCATAAAAGTTTATTTCATTCACATTTGGTTGATGTGTTTTAGACCTTCCAAGATATATATATATATATATATATATATATATATAAAATGTTGGCAGTTGATGTGTTTTAAAACATCTTTCACTAGAACAACAAGATCACATGGTCAATAGTTCCTGTGAGAGCCAAAAATGGTCAGTATAGTGTTGGACAATTTCAACTTAAATTGAGTATATATATCTTGGAAGATCTAAACCCATAAGTTAGATTCAAGGTGGCCTTGTGATCTTGTTGTGTGTGTCAGAGAGAACTTAAATTGAATATATACATACCATGGAAAGTTTGAACCCATAAGCTAGATTGACAAGTTCAACTTAAACTGAAAATTTATATTTTGGAGTGTTTATGAAATGTGATTTGGTTTTGATAAATGTTTGTTGTTATTAAATTGCAATTAGTTTGTATCTTTGTAATGAATTTTGATGCCTTTGTGAATGTTTTTTTAAATAAAGATGACTCCTCAGTCTGATAGCATGGACTCAAACAAAAAGATCAAGAGACCCACTGTAGTTTAGAGCACTCTCATGGACGATATTTTAGTGAATACTCTTAATGAGAGTATATTGATTGGGAAAAAAATGGAAATCAACAAGTAATGGATGAGATATTCAAAAGAGTTGGAGATACCATTACTATTGAAAACATCAAGACTCGAATGAAAACATTCAAGAAACATTACTTTACCGCAAGACAAACAATCAATTCTAGCGGATTTGCATTCAATACTGAAAGTTTTCACATTGAGGCTGATGATGACGACTCGTGGAATGCTTATGTAGCGGTAAGGTGTACCAGAATTGTTATTTTTCATATTTAAAGTATGTTAATTATAAGTTTTTTTTTTAATATTCTTCACTTTTGTTTTGTAGGCGCACCCAAATACAAAAGACTTGCGCACTAGGACTTTTCCGTATCAAGAAAAATTAGGAGCAATTATTGAAACAGAACAGGCCACTAGTAGTGGACAAATTGAAGCTGATGATATTGCACCCGAGACTCATGGTTAGCGAGTTATTCTAAAAATTAACTTATAGAGGTTTTGTTATCTTTTCTGAAATTTTCGTATTTACTTCATTTTGGTTTAGGTGAAAGTGCTAATGTGGAGCCACTGAATTTAGATGAAGATGATGGTCTTGGCTCTCCTGCTTCCACTCAACGTGTCCGGTCTGTAACACTAAAACATAAACGGCAATCAGGATCAGATGAAACAGGTATATTGCTTGCAGAGGCTGCAAATAAACTTGCAGAAGCATGTCAAATTCCTTTACTTAATGGAATTGAAGATGCACTATTGGTCATTCCAAGCTTGGGAGAAGTCGAATTTTAAGATGGTTTGATCTTGTTTTTGGATAAGCCAGAACTTGCACGGTTGTTCTTCGAACTTTCTGAGATAACTCGAAGAACATGACTAAAAACAAAGTTGTCAAAAGAGGGATAGGGGGTAAAGAGCTTTATTTATTTATTTCGTTAAATTCGTAGTTGCTTATAAACGCTCTTTGGAAGTGACGACATTTTCATTGGCGATATTTAGTAGGTTATTTCAATAAATTTTGTAATTAAGATAAAGTAGGAAAAGTGTTTGGGTTATCTTTAAGCTTTTGACTAATATGTCTATTTAATTTAATGAAATATCACATTACCAAAAAAAAATTAAAACAAATATCATTTTTTTATGCGCCAAACAAACAAGAGAAAGTAAAAATATGAAAAAAATGGTTTATTTTTCTTTAGTGAACCAAATAAGATAAAATTTGGAAAATATGTCTACTGAATCATTTTCTAAGTGAAAATGTTTCTCGGAGAAATACTTTCTTTCTCTTTTTTCCTTTCCCCGACTTGCAATCAAACACAACCTTAAAAAAATTGGTCATTCTTTTGGGAAAATAAGAAAAAAACTCCGGGTACAAAATTGTGAGTTAAACTTTTTTTGTTTTCCTTTTATTTTTTCCGACCCCACCACCATTCTTTTTCCACTCCAGAAATGATCTCCTACAAAAGATCATTGTAGGCGACCCTTAATTTTTTTCAAATCTTTATCTCGTATCCTTCTCCAACAACCATCGGAGATGAGACAAAAAAATGGGATAAGTTTTGTTGCGACAAATTATTTCCACAAAACCCATAATTTTCTTGTAAGTTTGCTTTACTCTAGAGCTTGTTTACCTAAATCACCAGCCCCAAAATTCCGCCAACAATTTCTTCTCTCCAAAACAAGACCTTTATAAAGTTATCCAAAAATTAAGTGTTTATTTATCTCGGACTCCCCTTTCCACAAATAACAAGTGCCTAGTGGGTTTAAAGGGTATTTCCAAAAACTAATCTAAGATATGTTTCCCTAATGGGTACTATATACTATTATTGCTCTTGGTAGATAGTGAAATATTCTTAAAAGAGTATATTAATGTCAGTGGTCATACTTTAATGATGAAAGTTTCACCCTAAAAGTCTTTCCCAAATAAGCATTACTGTCCATTCACCAAAAGAACAGCTAGAGAACTCAAAGATAGTAGAAGTCATAATGTGTGGAATCCAAACCCTGATTCTTTCCAAAACAAAACTACTAGGGACAAACTCTAGTATGGAGTGGGTACTTCCAAAACATCAAATCACACAAAAAGTTCAAATTGCAGGGAGGGGAAGAAAAATGTTCCCCAATTATGATAAAGTTACAAATGCTGATAATGCCCCACCCTTTTCACCATGTATCTCTAAGAATATCAAAGATTCACTTGCATCATTTCAAAATTCTTAATTCAAATAATTAATAATATTAGTGTTTGTAACTACTTGCAATCCCCGTCTCTAAGGCAATTTTATTAGACCAGCGCTTTGGAGAAAGCTAAATAGTTTCCGGGGTGTAAAGACTTGTTCAAAAATTGGTCAATTTTGTTTGACAATTTTATTTAGGGGGAAAGCAAAATAACTTCTCCACCTCAGCTCTCTCTCTCCACCTCACTTCTCTCTCTCCACCTCACTTCTCTCCCTCCACCTCATCTTCTCTCTCCACCTCATCTTCTCTCTCTCTTCTCCGATAGGTCGCCGGCCGGAAAATATCGCCGGCGTCACATCTCTCTCTCTCTAAACTCCGGCGAAGGGAAACCCCCTTCGCCGGAGTTTAGAGAGAGAGAGAGATGTGAGAGAAAAAAAAAATAATTTCATGGTCGCCGGCCGGAAAAATTTTCCGGCCGGCGACCTATCGGAGAAGAGAGAGAGAAGATGAGGTGGAGGGAGGTGAGGTGAGGTGGAGGGAGGTGAGGGGGAGAGTTTTTTATTTTGAATCCATAAAATATGTTTCCCCAGAAATTTTTCAAAATTTTGCATATTCCCTTTAAAATTTCACACCCCGGAAACTATTTAGCTTTCCCCAAAGCGTTGGCCTTTTATTAATCTAATGTTTTACATTAGCAACTCTAAATGGATTAACAGACTACAGTGAGAACCATGGCACAAAGATGATGGTGTAGGAAAGACAATTTGTAAAGAAACTACTTAAATAAATGTCATGCATCAAACATTTATAGTTGTCTTCTACTGGTTCTCATCGTCGGAAAAGTGTGTAATTACCAATTTCCTTAAATATATCACTTTCTATATATCGAAGCATACTCACATTCAATCATTCATCGCCCATCTGATTTCCCAACAATTTCTTAGCAATGGGTAAAATGCTCTATCGACACTATACCAGTTGCAACTTGCAAGAGATACTAGTATTCATGCAAAAATTAGTAGTAAATAAAATAATTCATAAAATGTATGTCTTCTTATTTCCGCTATTTTCTAGCAAGGTCATATATTCTTTTGAATCGAGAGAAGATCTTACTATAGCCTATGTCAAAAACATGTTTTCAAGTTGATCCTTGAGTTAGATCATGTGACCTAAATTCATTCCGATAAAACTCAGTAAGACCAATCAATTTCTTCTTTACCAAAATAGAATGAGTGATGTGGTCTCTCGAAGAAAATATAGAAGATCTAGATAATAGCTGTAACTAAAAACGAAGCTCAAAAGAACTTAAAAATAAGAATAATAATGAAGAGACTGATTCAATATTCCAAACTGCTTAAACACAAGAACAAGATCACTGCATTATATAGGGGGCTACAAGCTAGGGGTTTTCTAGTGGGACAGGGACTCTATTTCCATGTTCTACTAAACTTCTAAGTACTAATCCTAACTGAACTTAAATTACAGATGAGTAACAACTCCTAAAACTGACTAAAATGCCCATGTGTCAGCTTAAGGAGGGCAGCTTGATACTTAAGAAAACCTTAATCACTAAAAATGAAAATTTCTCAACACAAGCCAGATAGTATCTAACTTCATTCGAAAATGAGAACTAGATCCATCTGAATATGTATGGTGAAAACCTGTACATCGTGAAGTCCCTTGGATCAGTCCATACGCGGCTTAAGGTGGTATCAAAGTAGTAACTGCACCATATGTGTTAACAACGTCGACATAGTAGAATGGGGAAGAGGACAATACTGTAGAGGTGTCGTCAGTGGGCAAGGTTCACGTGAGCGGAAAATAGTGTGGTCAAAGGGTCCCAGGAGTATCGAGTGAGTAGAAGCCGAGCGGCGCGACGGGTGGTGAGTATATGTGGGTGGTTGGATTATGGGTGAGTCTGTTGGGTGGCTATAGACTAACGGGATTAGGGCTTTTAGCAAAACAGGAAGAGGGAAGTTGGTGGTGTCCATAGTAGTTGGGTTAGGTGGTTGTGTGGGTGTCTATAGACGCAGTGTAGGGGTAAGTGCAAGTGTCTTCATGGGGAGGAACTTTTAATTGAACTGACCACTTTTTTTATATACACTCATAGGAAAGGCAAATTTTGTTCAAAACAAAGACTCCAGTATCGTGGTGGATAGTTACGGTCACGTTTGTTATGGTTCCAGCTAGGGTGTAAAAGGGGGTCAACAGTTAACCGAAAGCAACTATGGTGTTCTCCTGTTAGGATAATCCCACATTAGTTGTGGAAGGGGCAGAGGGTGTGTTAATAAGTGTGGGAGAAGCCTTACCTCTTGAGCTAGCTTTTGGGGTAAGGCCCAAAACCACCCAACACTAGTATCAAAGCCCGGGTAATAATAAGTCTCAACCTAATAACTATTGAAATTAAGAGCTAATGTGTGAGGAGGAGATTGTTAGGATAATCCCACATTGGTTGTGGAAGGGGCAGGATGTGTGTTAATGGGTGTGGGAGAAGTCTTACCTCTCTAGCTAGCTTTTGGGGCGAGAGACCTAATACCACCCAACATCTCCGTCGGTTGGAGATTAACTTTGTAACCTTAGCCTCCGTTTCTTTATAGTTCGACTAAGTGACTTCGTAACCTTAACGTACTTTCTTTCGTCCTTTCTCAGGTCTAACCTTCGCCACTTCAAACGGGCGCTTCGCTCCTATTGTGTTTGTTGAATTGGAAAGAACGAGACGGAAGGGATGAAAGACAAAGAAAGGGATCAGAGGGCTTTATGATCGGAGAAAAGGAAGGGGCGCGGTTGGTATGTCACTGGACCCTATGGAGTAAGGGGGGAAACCCGTAGGAAGGGGAGACTCCCCGCCGAATTCACATCAAAAATCGCCAACATGAACACAAATGAAATCTTGAACCACTTTTATTCTCGGAGCGGAGGTATATGAAGAATGGCTTTTCGGTCCCTTTCGTCCAGTGGTTAGGACATCGTCTTTTCATGTCGAGAACACGCGTTCGATTCTCGTAACGGATAGGTACTCCTTCGCGGGGGCGGTACGAGAGTTTCCTTTTTATTGAATCACGAGGCCATGCATGTGCACAATTTGATAAGTAGGCCTCAACTCCTTGATAACCTCTTTAAGAGCACCTCCAATGTAAAATTCAAAAGGAAAATTCCAATTGACTCAGGTATCAAGACTTAGTTAAGATTTTTTTTCTTATATGGCTAAAGGTGAGTGTTCTCATTCGAGTCCTTTTCAATGCAACACAAAGAAAAATCCAATAGTTACACATGTCACACATATATTTAATAGGAAAAAGTAGTTGAGAGATAAAAATTTTATATTTGTCTTAAAATTAAATTTGATGACTGTGATACTTGAGATACTCACAAGAGATCCAAATAATAGAGTTTGTAATTGAGACATCTTAAAATAAATGTTTCCACATCATCTCAAGATCTCAATTGAGTTTTGCATTGGAGAGATTTACAAAAATAAATAAACTCTATTGTCCTAAGTGACACTTAAGGTTTAAGATTGAGTCTTCAATTGAAGATGCTCTAAGATTTAAACATATTTAGATAAGTTTCCAATAATATCATCTTATTAGATAAAACGTTTATGGAACTTCTTGATTTCTTCCCGTCGTTGTTTAATATTCACGAACTCTGATGAGAAAGATTCATCTTAAATGATTCTTATAACCCAAATTGTTTAGATTCATAAGATATCATTTATTCCGAGCTTAGATCGAAAAAGTTCTAAACACAACTGCACCCTCCTGTCTTGTCTTTTTGGTTGTAAGACGAGTTAAGAAAGGAGGACCTTTGAATTCCAACCCGAGGAAATCTGATATTCAAGTGGGAAGGAGAGAGGGGAAAAGGAGCATATGAACAAGAGAGAAAAATAGTGGTGATTTGCGGTGATCAGGGTCCTGGATGGGCTAGTTCAAACATGACGCCCGTACTGGGCCGCCCACCATAAAGGGCCCATTTAGTTCTTTAGATATTGTCTAGTTAAACGTATTTAGGAAAGAAGAGTAACTTTACTATAGTGGTCTAATATTAGCTTAGCTTTTTTTTTTGTTGAAAGCTAATATTAGCTTAGCTAGTAAGTGTTTTGATTTGTGCATAGTACGTCCTGGATTCAACTCCTATTTAAAACATTTTTTTAATTTTTTTTGTAAGTTGTAGCACGGTAGCACCCAACTCTCTCACTCTCTCTAGACTTATTCCACTTCCAAATCTCTATGTAATCTTTTTCTCTTAACACCTTTTCTCTATCAATCTATCTTTCCAAACCTTAACTTCATATTATGTGAAAAAGAAAATGGAAGATCCAATTTTTGTAAAATCTTATATAAATTAGGGGACTTTTATTTGGTTAAAACAATTAAAGAGCAACACCATTCACTTGGATTTATCAATGACTTATATAAGGTTTTTACAAGTAATTATTTTAAATTTGTACTTATTAATTCTTGTGTAAAATGTTCTTCACATCGGATATGTATAAAAGAGACCCAATTGAAATTATGCACTGGGGTTCCAAAATTGTAACCCACGACCCTGACGGTGGTGGTGGCGGAGCTTAGGAGAAAATTGTGGTGATTGGTGTGGTTGTGGCAACCGACGGTTTTTGCGGGTGGCCATTGTGACCACAAAAAGGATGAACGTGAGAGAGAGAGAGACGAGCTACAAAACAACTAATTTGTATTGTTTATATCTTTAAAACTAGCTAATGAAGTTAAATTAGATTTACTATAATTTAAAGAGTCTCTTGCGCCCGTAAAGAAATCTTCCTTGCCC
>BEHA01001570.1:44045-56762 GCA_002897215.1 Eschscholzia californica subsp. californica
ACGGGTTACACATAAGAGTGGTAGCTTGATCGGAGAGAATTGACTAGACGGGAACTGGCTAAAGTTGGATGGGATTCAATTGGAAAGGCCGAAAGGGTCCGAATGGAGATTCGGGACAAGATAGAAGGAACGCTCTTTGGGCCGGCCATGAGATGGCCGACCAGAGTAAGTGGGCCGGCCACATAAGGCCCATGGTGGGCTGCCCTGGCCGGCCACACTTAAGGGGATTATCAAAATACCCCAAAAAGGGTATTTTGGTAATTATCTTTTCTGTGACCCAGAAAATAGAAAACCTAATCTGAATGAGATTCTAATTAGGGTTTGTCTATATATTGGGTCAGTTGAGAACAGAAAAGGTGTGGATTTTTCTCTAAGGAAAAATATACAGCTCTCTCTCTCTCTCTGAATATACAGCTATTGGAGAGAGAGGAATATAGAGAAAAAGTTCCCATTCTATCAATCTAGTCAAGAAGAAGAGTTCTTCTCAACCTTCTAGTAAGTCCTAGCAGTCTGAAAGGAAGGGGGATCAAGTCTATTCACTCGATGTCTCAAGTAGAGGAGCTACAGTTGGAGCTCTCGATCTTTGCATGCGATTGGAATGGTTCGAGGGAAAAACGCGTTAAGGTATTTATCCCTCTCTAGTTCATTGATTAGTTTATGCATGTCGATCCTGGGCAATCTAGTGTTAAACATGAGATGTTTGAGATTCCGCTTACAACACTAGTTAGTGTATAGGATACACAAAACCCTACACATAGTTGGACCGACAATGTAATCCTAAAGGCCTTGATGGATTCATTGCTCTGAAGAAAGCAAAGGGAGTAGGTGAAACTTCATGGAGGATATTTGTTTGTGATTGAAGCCAGTGGACGCAATAAACCAAAGTAGTTGTTGTGTAGATACTAAATACGGTAAGTTTGGAGAATTAAAAACAAATAGACTAACACCGTAAAGCAATTGCTCTCAAGGAATGCATAAATTAGAATTATGTTAAATCCTAATTTACCTGGCGGATCCGTATAGAACAAGGGTGAACAAGAGAGCTGAAATTGCACCATCAAGAGGAATGGGGCAAACACGCCTAAAGTAAATGAGTAAAGGCATGGAGAAACCCTACCGAGATGGCTGGAGATCTCACGATCTAGGTTCAAAGGGCAACTGAAGCTATATCCTGACTCGTCAGTAACACTGAAAGATATTTAACTCTTTCCCATTCCTAGGATGAAATCAGTGTTGCATGCATTGTTGAGGTTAAGCTTAAAGCTTTTAATGCATCCGAAAAATTTAGAATAAAAATAAAAATGTTCTGTAAGGAAGGTATAGCAGCATACCTAAGTAGGAAACACCTATATGTGTGGGAATTGGTGTCGGTTCTATGAGAAGGTCGTATTAGGTTGACTTCTCTAATTCACACACGAAATCAGGAATGTTCATGACCGCAAAGAACACAACCGAGAACTTAAACAAGTAAGGGATTAGCTGTTTGTTAATTATATTTGGTTTACAGTTACCAGGACCCAGTTCAAGACTAATAGTTCACTATCGTCCTTGTAAACCTGATAATTAACAATAGGGAAGGTTCAAAGCTTAAAAGCCACCTTTATCCGATGCAGCAAAATTCCACATATAAACTTCTGTCTGTGTCAGTTTATAAGTCTAGTAATTATATGTTACATAGGAAATCTCGCATATTCATTCATGTGGGGGATTGTTGGAATCGGAGCCGATTTAGGATCGGTTCGGATAGTCAAAATCAAGATATGGACATACCATTGTGTTCGTCTCGTCGAGCTCTTCAATTTAGAATAAAAAATCGCTCAATTCCGATTCCGGATGAATGAGATATGCTTGATCGAAGTTTGATAGAGTTATGACTTGATTTAGGCGCTAGGTGGGCACAATTCGGGATCATCCAACAGATGAGGTTCATCCCGCCCTTTGCACTCTCAATCCAACGGATCTTGATGAACCGTCACTTCTATAGTGCAAGCCGTCACCAATAGTGTCCCAAATCCAACAGACACGTCCCTAAAGCATGTATCCATTCAATTCCTATTTATTTGACCCAATACAACTCCAAAATTAAATTCCGTTTTTTCCTATGGATTTCTCATTAGTAAGAGTATGTTCCAAAGTACTTTAGGCAAAATATTTCATCTAAATTCATGAGTCAATTCATCAAAGAAGTTTATAATGCTTGGTTAAGTTCGTCCGCTTTCAGAAATTCGAAGTACCTTCATCGTCAAACTGAAAGGTAAAGCCGTTGTATCCTGAGAGACAAACACCGTACTGGTTTCGGTACTAATACCAGGGTGTTCACTGTCTTAAGGAAAGAGACAACTTGCCTCGGCTATTTCTCTCATAATCTAAGTTTATTCTTGATTTACGGTAATTATTTCACTTAAATATATTATGTTAAGATACCCCGAAAACAACACTGTGAACGGTCCAAAGAAATTGAAACCTCCTTACAAAATTCTTAGTTACACTAACAAGTCTTTATATGTTTTTTTTTTGTTGAGAAACAAGTCTTTATATGTTGAACAATAGAAAAACTGACGACACTTTCTTGAAATGAGATTCATGAGGTTTACAAAACCAAACAAGTCGTCTTGGGGTACATTTGATGTATCAATAGGATGTCAACTAGGCCACGATTCAATTTCTGGTGGTGAATTTCTTACTCTATTACTTAAGCCACATGAATGGTTGAAAATACAAGTTTGAACTATCAAAGTTTTTTTTAATTTTCAGATCCCCTACTTAGAACTCTTTCAATTTAATTATAAATTCAAAGTGATTTTGTTCACCTAAAATAGTGAAGTCTCCTTGATGACACTCTCAACCCCACCAAAATCTTTCTCTCTCTCCCTCTCTCTCTCTCTCTTGAGAAAAAAAAGGTAGGTAATTGGAAATCAGGATCACTCTTGAAGGAGTTTGTGTCACATAAACTAGTATAGTAGTTGGATAACCTGCCTATTTAATCATTTAAAACTTGAAGGTAGTTGATAATTTTCATGTTGAAGGTTTTGGGCTTGTCTATGGCTTTGAAGTGATTTAGGTATCTAATTATGTTCTTTATTAAGTGGGTTGAGAAATTTAGGGTCAAACATAATTTTGTTATTCTTTCAAGTCAAACATTAAATCTAGGTAGAGGATTTGATATGAGCTAGTGGAAGCATGAGACATAAAATTTAGATAAACTATAGCCTAATTATAGATTTATACAACAAAAGCACCATAAAACTTTTAGAGGACAAAATTTGACTATGTAAGATGTTAATTGACTTCTACTACACATAAATTTGATTAGATAAGATGTAAAATATTGATAGTTGTATAGTTTAAATTGACCATCCTCAGTTACTAATCTGGCTCTAGGTCATATTAGCTATGAGTTCAAACGTAAACATTTGAATCTCGTTACAACGGAAAACTAATCGAGAAAGTCTTGATACATTGCTGAACTGATTAACTAAGTCGTTTCAATTAAAAAATGACTGGTTAAGTCCACTTTAGTTTCAGTGAAGCATTATATCTCTCGGTAGAAGAAATTGAAATTTTGATATCTTATCAAGACTTCACGTTTGAGAGAGAGTTCAGTATTACCCAATGCAATATAGAAATAATCATTAGATGTCCTAAACTATGGCCAGAGGCAGAACGGCGTGTAGGCCAAGGGGCCATGACCCTTCTCATTGGCCCACCCTACCCCTCACACATCCAACACAATACTAAAGTGATTCAAGCTCACAAAATATTTGACACCTAAATCAAACCTAAACGTAGTGTGTAGTTTGTTCCTTTTACCTGACATATGATTAGTTTTCGTTATTTATCGAAAACTTTATATAATCTTGATCCAATCCGAACAAATCTCGACATCTAACACGACCCGCATCAGATATTGATCTTTGGTATATTTGTTGTTGGAAGCGTAGTAAAACTTTTGTAATTAATATTTCAGCGTGATTCGGCTTGATTATTTCATCCAGGATTTTTAATGAAATATTGAGAAATTAAACTTCCAACAAGCACGCCATGACAAGTCACATCAAACGTCGAAATTTGGTTGAAGTGATCGAATTTTATATTTTTTTGGTAGTATTTTATTATAACTTAGAATTTTTCGGCCCCCTGTCAAACAAAATTTTTTGTTACCTCCCTTGCCATTACAAAAATAATCATTTTAACTCCTAAACTACGGCCAATTATCTTCTAACGAGTATTATGTTTAGCCAAATTTCAGCAGGAAATAAGTGACTTAGTTGCATGACACCATCATGTACTCACTTCATTTCCCTCCAAATGGGCCTAATCCATTATGCATCATCTTTACCTTCTCATTATCCTCATAAATTAAATATCCCAATTTACAATTTTCTCCTTTTGATAGTTTGTGTTTTCTAAAACCAAACTAACCTCTTAAATGATCCAGCCCCATGGAAAATGGAAATTAATAAAATGACACCCTTAATAGGGAGAAAAGATTTGCTAGACAACCCTTTTATTAAATCGTTAATAGATATAATCATATTTTAATGGTTTTTTAAAGTGACGAATCAAACTGAGATAGTAACTGTTTTTTCGCAATAACAACAACCATAAACAAAGCACAATTCCGAGTGGAGTTTTATTTGGGAAAAAAATATAATGAGAAACCTCTTTTACATTTTCTCTTACGATTCATTTTGTTTATAGTTGTTTTTTTCTTTTCGCGAGCCCTTTTTAAAATTGACTTTGTTGTTAAACTTGTAATTACTTGTTTCTGAACAAACTTTACCATTCTACAACAGACGTGGTCTATCATGAATCATTAATTATAACAGATGTTCTTTCTGCTATAACAAATAATTGTAAATGAAACACCACACTATACTTTTAATTGTTTTAACTATGGTCGTAAACACTTGGTTATCCAAGTGACAGTGTTGTCTTCTGAAACCCTGGAGATCCCCGATTCTCTCCCAAAAGAGATGGAATCCATAATCGTTTATGTGCACCATTAACACTTTCTAAGGACACCTTTAAAGTTACCCAAACACTAGTATAAAGGTAGGTGGAGTGGAGCGGTGGAGGACCTCGGTCCTTTTCTCTCCGTTCAAAATAACGTTCGGAACTTTTAAGAAAAGAAAAATAACGTTCCGAAATAATTAATTAAGAAATCTGAAAATAACCGTTACATTCTAAAAGTATCATTGTTTTCCTCGTCTATTTAATACATTCAAATTTCCTCTTTCTCATTGTCACAGTTTCCAAGAATACCCAAAAACTGAAACAGAAAAAAATCTCACTTGAAGCCTTTTCTTCTCGCTTTAGAGAGAGAAAATGGAAGTTGCAGTAGGTTATGGAGTATTTGCTGTTGGTTTAGACGAATCTTATCGACATCTACCTTCATTATACTTAGGGTTACTATCAATTTGGTTCGTTTCTGCTCTTTCATGGACGATTAATACATGGAAAAATCGTCATTTTCAGGTTATCATCGCTATCAGTCTATATCCTCCCCCTTTTCAATTTCACTTAAATCTTCAATTTTGGGTTCTAGGGTTTTCTCCCTTTTCATTGAAATTAGTGTTTGATTTAGTAGATTGAGCTCCGCAATCCACTCTGTGGTACTTTCGTTTCTTCTTAATTGTTGAATAATGTTGAAAACTCAGTATGCATGTTTAAAGATTATAAATTTTGACTTCAGTTTATGTTTTTGGGGAGAAGTAATTTTCTAATTCTGTAATGTTTAGAGAGAGAGAAAGAACAATGAAGAAGAAAGAGAAGTATTTTGACTGATCATCTATTTGTTGCTAGTTCAGACGAACAACTTGCAGTGGACACTCACTTCTGTTCCAGTTATTAAAGCTTTACAACTTGCTCTATCTTTTCTCTTCTGGTAAATTCCATTTCTTGATGAAAAAACTAAGTTATTTTGTGTTTCTTAATGTGAATGGTCTTCAATTAGTTTAATTTGTTGACTGTTTTCGCCTTATGGGGTTTGTGGGTTGCAGCAAATTCTGCAGTTTCATGTCTATCTAATCATTTATGTTTCATTTATATCCCCTGTGTGTTGGGATTACATAGTTTTGATGTTGTTTTTGCATTTATATGATATGGTTTGTTGGTTGAACTAAATAGTTAGTTACGCACGAATTAGGTCTGAAGTATGAACATGTAATAGGTGGGTCAGCACACTAAAGCCTCTCTCTTCTGGATAGCAAAGGTGGAACCTTGTTCATGACATTTATGGTCCTCAATGGAAACCAATTTGGCAATGGAAAACGGTCGCCTCAAATTGTTATTCAGGAAAGGTTATAGGTCTCGAAAGAAGGGTATAGACTTATAACTTATTCATCAAATTGCCTGTGTAACACGATTTATTTAATCGGATTTGGATTGATAGAAAATTGGAATTTTCATGTACTTTGGTATTCTAAAGTTTTGGATAATGAGAGGATCATGATAAGCCTCACTAGCTACTCAACATTTTTCTTGGTTCATGGTGAAACAGAGAGATAAATTGGATCATGTTGCTTATTGAGGATTTAGTTTAATCATTGTCATGGGAAAAAGATGGTTCACTTGGATCTCTGGCTGATACAGAGCGAGACAGAGAGAACGGATCCCAAAACATGCTTATGTACATAATCAGGATTTTCACGTGAGTTAGTGGTTCATGTGATGTAAGTAGAAACATTTCCTACGATCATGTCCGCCATAACCTCTTTAAGGAGGTTGACTACATCATTGGGCCCAGTATTCCAATGATTTTCCGTGAGGATGATCTATTTATTAGCATTATCCCAAATCGCATGGGCATTATAATTGGTTAAGTAGGTAAATCTTGAGCAATGTTTTTCTTGCAAGCCGGTTTTCAAGGAGAGTTAGACCTAATGGGCTGTAACATGGTATCATAGCTAGTGTTCTAGGTACGGCTTGAGACTTCAAAGCTTAACATTACGTCTAGAGAAGTCCCGAGTAACTACAGCCGTGGCGTTGAGGGGATGTATTAGCATTATGCCACATGGCCTGTGCATTAGAATCTGTGAGTTGATAAATCATGGGCAATCCTTTTCTTGCAAGCTGGGGTTGTATGAGAATTAGGCCAAACGGGCTCTATTAATATTTACCCTACCAAATAATCCTTGCGAAATTTTTGGGGAAAACATAAACTGTCCTTTTTCATTGTTTCAATGTTCTCCAATTTTATAAATTTTTTTCATTACAGGTACTCATGCTTTAATCTTCGGGTATGTTCTCTGTGGATGTCATTTGGGGTGTATGTAACTGGAGTGCTCTTTCAAACTGCTTCATTCGTGTCCTTTTTGCTTATTTCACATGGTTACTGTATCATGTGTGAACGTCTTTCGCTTCCTGAGCGCCGTACTACAGCTGCACTTGGCTGTTTTTTCTACTTAACTCTTATTGGTTACAGAGCTTCAGTACCTTATTTCACAGTGAGTCTCCTCGATTTCTTTACACCAAACAGTGTTAAAATTTGTAATTTGAATATGCAAACTAAACTATTGATGTATCTCATAATCTATTTGAACTTCGACATGGAGATTAAAACTTACACAAAGATAATCTTATCCTTCTGCTGGCTCTATTTCAGGTTCTTCTTGGGCTCAACTATTTTATATCGTTTTATATGATCTTCCACCATATATCACAAAATCTTTTGCAATTGCGCGAACAACTGACACTCATAGAAGATGAGGATATTCATGCCATGCAACAAGCAGTGCATACAAAATATGCTATGTTGAAGTATGTTAGATTTATTTAATTCTTTTTTCTAGTCATTTCTACTTGCACTAATAGAGAACATTTGAAGAGTATTCATGGTTGATCCTTGTGTATTCATGATCTTGCTTCTCCCATATTCAGGAAGTTCCAAGGTGCCATGCAGATAGCAGCTCTGGCAGAGACTATGGTAGAACCTCTTCTTATTTCTTGTCAAAACTAATTATAATCATTATAAGTACTTTAGAAAATAGACATGAAACGCTTGTGCATTTTGATGTGCAGATTTACATTAGTATGGATGATGCGTCAGAGGACTATTGGCTCCGCTTGTTAGTCCGAGAATGGGCCCAATTCTGCATTTACTTGTACATCGGGTATGTATCTATATTTAAATTTAGGATCCTCAAAATACTCGAAAGGATTTACTTTATCATGAGGCCTGCCCAATTCAACCTGCTTGTTTTGTAATTTATGATGTTTGAAATTTAAAGTCTTGATTTGTTCTCCTTTCCAGATGGACTTTCAGATCACAAGAATTGTCACCACATTTCTCTGTTATGCCTGCCGTGAAGACTAAAGGAGAAAGAGCAGTTCCTCCCATATACAGTATTGTGAGATTCCGATTCTTCACATTAAGCCACTTTCTTAAATTACACATTTTAAGTATATATAGTACAAATATACCTATTTATTTTTAGAAAGAGAGCCTGGGTGCTTGATTTTATCTATCTTGTGCATCCATAACACTATAGAGGATAAATTCTTACATTCACCTGTCTGGAGACGACTTAAATTGTTAAACAACTAGTGATAATTCATATCGAATGAACTTCTACAAATGTTGTTGAAGGTGATGTCACGGCTCTAAAGTAAACTTGGGTATTTGCTCATTTAAATAAGTATATATAGACTAAATAAATAGTTTATGTTTAGATAATTGACTCTTCCTAGTAAGACTCCCCTCAGCTCTGCTATTCACCTCCAAGTCCCTCACGACCTTGTTCTAGCAATGAAATAAAAGTTGATCAGAAAGACTCAGATTAATAAAACGTGAAGCTTAATTAATATCCGAAATTGTTGTTTAGGTTTCTTGAGCTGCCTTATGAGTAAAAATAGACCTTGATATTAGATTAATGATGCCTTACTAATGCTAAATCTTGTTATTCAGGAAATGGGTGCTGCTGATTTCAAAGATTTGACTTCTCATAAATGGCATATCGGGGTGGTAAGTAGCAGAAATTCAACACTATTCGTGTTTCATATATCATTTCAGTGTTTCTGAAACTACCACGCTCCTTGTAGAATAAATTTAATTTTTTATAACAGCCAAACAAAAGAAACTCTTTTTCGTATTTCTGCTTCAGTTATTGTGTTCCAATGCTTTACGGAAATCACTTGATATTGGTACTAAGATGCTGAGTATATCTCTGCAGGCAACAACTCCTACTGGTACAGGCAACTGCTCTGGGTCGATCCTAGTTATAGTTCAGCATCCTCGTTCACATAGAAGTGTTTCAGGAAGACCCACTTCTTCCAGCGTGGATATAACAGCTAAAGAAACATCTTGTAATGCAGATATTGGCAGAGATTCATGAAACCGAAACATTCAAACAGGATTTTTATCTTCAATTTGCTCTCCTATCAGGATCAAGGCACCCTCTTCGACAGGGAAACTCTCTCTGAGTGGTGAAACATTTCCGTCTCTCTTGCATCTTTTGCTTGCAATGACTGCAGAGTTAAAAGGTTGACTTCGCGGAAGTTTGAATCTCTGTAACCCATCTTTTGCCAACATGTGAATATTTACAAACCAGCTAAATATATATTTATTCTACTCAGTTTGCTTATTGCCTGTAGATTAATCTTACTGTTATCGATTATCTAAGAAAAATCTCATTACCAGCCACGCCGCGTCTTTAGGGCTCAACTGGGGTTAGCTAGTTTTCTCAAAGCATGGAAGAACCTGTGTACACGCTGAAACCCGCCCGAAAGGCCTGTAACCCCATGTCTGGAAGGGGCTTCTCAAGTGTAATTCTCTTGAACATTCCTGGTCGCACTATCGGCTACTGCTTGGCTCTGATTCATTTCTACAATGTGCACGAGCTTTCTGGCTCATATAATCATCTCATGGCACCCACAGCGAAAATTAAGTTTTTGGGCCTTCAATATATAGGCCCATGTAAAATTCAGATATAAGGCCTGCATTGAACATGGGGATCTCCAAAGATTTTTGGAGTATATGTCAACACTTAAACCACTTGGACAACTAAGTGCTGACACTCATCATTTTTGTTATATGCAGTTGTGTCTCCTTTTAATTTAAACAAAATATATTTTTGATTTGAATATGTATAACAAAAATATTAAATACACAATGGGGGTTTGGGCAAAATAATTTAGTCTAAGTGGCAAAAAAGCCACCAGAATGTAACAATGGCAAAATAATTTCAAAAAGTATATTCCTGCCTCTAGGGACTCCCACTTGAACCGCATGTGAGAGAAACTCTTGTTTCTCTCTCCACGTGACTAAACATGTGAGATGAGATAGAAACTCTTGTTTCTCTCACATGCGATGCAAGTGGGAGTCCCTAGAGGCGGGTTATGTAGCCTTGTTGAAATAATTTAGTCTGATTGTAGTTTAGGGCACCTAATTAGCAGTTTCCACCGAATCTTTTTTCACCTACGCGAGTGATGTCCACATTTTTCTAATAATGTCAAAAGTGCTCTGTTTGCTCGTTCGAAACTATTGGTTGTTGTCTACAACTGTTGTTTGTTCTTGAAAATCAGATATGTTCTGAGTATTTGGTACAAACGGTTGTTTGCTCGTTGCAAATTGTTGTTGTTTTACAAAATCAGATACGTTCAGAGTTAGATGATGTTTTTTATCTGTTTTGATCTTGTTTGATGATGTGTTTATCTGTTTTTATCATATTTAATGTTTTTAAAAATTATTTGTGATGTTATGTTGATATTTTTTTATCTGCTTCGCTCGTTGCAAATTGTTGTTTGATCGTTGCTAAGTGTTGTTTGCTTTCTACAAACTGTTGTTTATCCTAGAAAATCAGACGATTTTCAGGATGACTTCAAGATGATATCTAGGAAGCTACTTGCAGACATCATCATCAGAAAGAAGATTTTCAGGATGATTCATGGGAAGCTACTTTTCATTATCATCAGAAACAAAAAATCAAGAGGGCTGACTTAAAGAGGTGCCGACATTAGTCAACAGATAAGAAAAATCTTCGAGGTTCAATAAGTGAACAACTAGAAAGTATACGGTGAGACTGAGATAGTTAGAGAATGGAGGCGTTGAGGAAGGGATTAGTAAAAGTAAATAAAAAAACCCTAACAACTACTAAAGCCCTACATCGTATGAGGGATATTATTGATATCCCTCCAACATCTCAAGGGTCGCCTTACACTGTGGGATATAAGAGCATCTCCAATGCAACACTCAATCATAGAAACTCTGAGTGTCAAATATGATTTTTAAAGTCTTTTCTTAAAAACTCTCTCCAATGCTACACTCTATTTAGATCTTCAAGATGACGTGTCGAGGGTGGAATAAAGATATCTCAAGAGGAAACTCTATTTCTAGAGTGCCCTCTTGAGAAATCTCTAATTGTTCAACTCATCAATATTTAAATTTCAACAAATAACAATCGAGTCTTCTATATTTTTTAAATAACTAATTATTTCTTTACAAAAAATAACCATGCCACATAACTAAGTAAGTGTAAAATTTTGCTTTGGAGACAAAAAAAATTGAAGATCGTAGGAGTAAGGATCTCAATAAGAACTTGACATATGACACATAGGATAAACAGAGATTTTCTTGAGTTTTGCATTGGAGATGCTCTAAGTTATTAGGGTCCAGTGCGTGGGTAAATAGGCACCTGCCAGGCTACCCATGGCGAGCGGGTATAAAGGCACCCACTGGTCCCATTCAGGTGTGTTCGGTCTTTTCACCCAAACCCGGTCACTAAATCTTGTCGCGCCAGGCGGGACTTGCCCATTTTCAGGCGCAGGCACCCACATGCCTTGTTGGACCGTGAAAATGCCACTCAAAGCTTCCCCCAAGACCCAAGTCCCTGCAAATGTTTAAGAATGACTTCCCAAACACCCACAAACTCATGGATGTTTCAGACGTTTTGGAGATAGCTCTTTTTTTATTCCATCATATATTAGTATATGATTAGTTAAGTCTTTTCGGTACAATCATTTTCCTCCATGTACGGCCAATCCCATTTTCTCATGGAGTTTTATTCACATCGAACTCAAAATGCATTGGCAATGATAGGAGTAGATATAAGTATCTTTTTGGTAATAAGGGTATCTTTTGTTCTTGTAAAATTATTTTCACGCTCACCTTCACGTAAACCCTTGTTGGGTGCAAAGGAAGATTCTGGATTTATATAACTTGAGAAAGATATTTGATTGCTAGATAACTTAATTTTTTCTGATTTTTCTAACTTGTTTTTTTTTTTTTGCTTGATCAACAACATTACAAAACACCTCTATTTATAGTAGAGGATTTAGCACATCTAGCAAAGCCTAGAGACTTCCACATTGAAACTTACAAGTCATAGTCTAAGCTTACATTTTTTAACACCCCTACTTGTAATTTGCATGTAGTTCTTGAACTTGAGAAATTTTTCCGTTTGTATGGGCAAATATCCGCCCCACGAGGTGCCTGTAGAATAAAGGGAACAACCGCTTCGTTAGGGTAAAATCCGCGAGGCTAAATAAGAAGGCCCGATAATGGCCCAAATCGCTACTCGGGCCACCGAATCCATACCCGTTGGGCACTAAGCGTATCTGACACGTGTCACGCGATAGCCACCTGCCAGTACTAGGCAATCTTACGGCCAAAGGATTATTGCGCAATCCATAACCGCACTAGTGGTAAGTGTTCCGTATCTGCCACTTAAAGACGGGCGTTACCGGCCAGTAGCTTACCGCACACGCGGTAACATCTTG
>BEHA01001570.1:90192-128717 GCA_002897215.1 Eschscholzia californica subsp. californica
CAGACCAAACCACTACCATCACCGGCATACCAAACCACCACCACCACCGGCAGACACCACCATCTTGTACGAAACCCTAGTGCTTCGGTTAGAGAGAAAGACAGAGACACGGCGAGGGTTAGTTTTCCAGACGGATGGTTTAGCTTTCCAACCTTCATTAGAGAGAAAGATCCGGCGATTTTGCTTGCTAACCTTCATCAGATAGAGAGAGAGATCTGATGGTTTTTCTATCCAACCTTCATTAGAGATCTGGAGGTTTTTCTTCACAACCTTCAAGAGAGAGAAAGAGAGATCTGATGGTTTTACTTTCCAACCTTCATGAGAGATCCGACTGCTTTGCTTTCTATGACTCCATTAGAGAGAGATGGAGGGAGAGGAAAGACTGAAGTTTTCTTATTTTTGAAAGAGAGAGAGAGCAGCAAAAAACCCTAGAAACCTAGGGTTTTTTTTTATGGAGTTCCTTTAGTTTTTGGTTTTTATTCAGCTTAGGGAGTAATTAGGTCTTTTGGTTATTATTATTTAGGGGTATAAACGTAAAAAGATGAACTCAGACCCAATGATTCAGACCTAAAAACAAACATCTAATTTCTTAAAACAATTCAACTAATTCAGATTCAGCCAATTCAGTTCAGCCAATTCAGATTCAGTTATTTCAGATTCAGCTATTTCAGATTCAGACACATACAAAAAAACAAACAGCACCTAAGACTAGTGCATGTGATCCGACTCAATTGTTCCAAACATGGGTTGAATTTACTTAATTATTACTTCACCTAATTATACTTCATTTTATTTCTTTTTAATTACAGGGAGATTTGACGAAGTGTCGGTCATTTGCAACAAAAAAGACGATCAAGTGCTGTCCTCCTTTTAAGTTATTAAAGGTAGTAACAACTAACAACACGTTTTTGTGCTAATACATATAAATATAGTTTTATTATTCTCCCCAGTTATCTTTATTATACTACTTCCTTTATATTAAATTAATCATTTACAGAATTCTATATCTTACCATACAATTATTAAAATTAAGCAAAAATCACGTCCGCATTGTATTTGCACAATTTCTTATTCTAGCTATAAATTAAATTAAAAACTTGATAATTCGTACTCCAATTACTTCGATAAGTTAATTAGTTACTATCAACGTTAGAGTCAACTCGAGTCAAGCAACTTTCGGCTACACCACACTTACACCCGGTGGAACTAGTCAATTAACTAATTGGCCATAATATCTTGATGTATCTTTTACTTAATCTTATGTAAATCTCATGTAAACAAACCTATATATACTTTTGTAACCACATTGGATTTGATAATAGAGAATTGAGTTTGAATCTCAACTTTCCCTCTCTTCTCATATTCGGTTTCCTCTCTCTCTCTCTCTATCTCACAGAGACTCAACCGAGTCTCTCCCTCTTCTCTTCTTGTTACTTCTTATGGTATTAGAGCAAATCACGATTTTTTTAGCTATGAGTTCATCCGACATCTCGGGCTCCACTGTCACTCCTCACCAAACCGCCACCACCATGTTTGATGTTCATCATTCCGACTCCCCAACAACCATTTTGATCACTCCTTTGCTTTCCGGCGACAATTATCCTTCATGGTCTCGTGCCATGAAGATGGCTCTTCGCGCCAAAAGCAAGTTTGTCTTTGTTGATGGAACTATTCCTCGTCCATCTTCTCCCACCGAATTGGAATCATGGGAACGATGTAATGACTTAGTCACTAGTTGGCTTCTGAATTCCATTGAACCGGACATTCGTCAATCAATTTTGTATGATGAAAGCGCTGCAGAAATATGGAGAAACCTTCATGAACGTTTCCATCACACAAACGCTCCCAAAATCTTCCAACTCAAGCGTGCCATTTCTTGTTTGAAACAAGAAGGTTCTGACGTATCGGCTTACTTCACGCGTTTGAAATCCATTCAAGACGAACTTAACTCACTTATTGCTATCGAACCATGTATGTGTGGACATGGTAAGTCAATCTTCGAACGCTACAATCAAGATCGTTGAATGGAGTTTCTCCAAGGTTTACACGATCGTTTCTCTGCGATTCGAAGCCAGATTCTTATTATGGATCCATTCCCTTCCCTCCTTCGTATCCACAGCTTGGTTAAACAAGAGGAAGTGCAACAGAACTTAAGTAACGACTCCTCCATGAATCCCGAAGCTGCTGTCCTTGCTGTTAACAATGCAAACCGTGGTTCCTTTCGTCATTCGGATCGTCCCGAACGATTCGAGAAACAACGAACCAAGAGGCAACGCCCATTCTGTGATCACTGCCGTGTCCATGGTCACTTTATCTCCACCTGTTACAAGCTTCATGGCTTCCCTGATCGTCAACGAAATCAAGCCACTGCTGCCACGGTTCAGCCTATCGGGAACCCTAATGCGGCGCCTTTAGCGACTTCTTTTACACCCGAACAGTACAGCCACATTTGCAACCTTCTGGCCCAGCCGAAACAGTCTGCAGGCACCCCTTCTACACCACCTCCTTCGACTCCAACAACAACACTCAAGCTTGGACAAGACGCTAGTGTGAACCTCACGGGTATGTCTACTTCCTCTTCGCCTTGGGTCATTGACTCAGGCGCTTCTAAACACATTTGTTCCCATTTGTCTTTATTTTCTACTTATAACCGAGCACCTCCGGATTATTTTGTTCGACTTCCGGACGATTCACGGATACAAGTTCTTAATATTGGTAGTATCTACTTCACTAATAATTTTTATCTTCACAATGTTCTCCACATTCCTTCCTTTAAATTTCATTTAATTTCCGTATCGGAAATTTCTCGTTCACTTGCTTGTGACGTTACATTCAATTCTTTTTCGTGTACCTTTCAGGACCCAGTGACGGGCAAGAGGATTGGACATGGTGACCCAAGGATGGTCTCTATTTTCTTCACACGGAACCCAAAATTTTATTTTCTGCTTTTCGTACTTGTAATTCCGTTTCGGATTTATGGCATTGTCGTTTAGGTCACCCTAGCTTATCTCGTTTAAAATTCTTATCTAGCAAATTTCCTTATGTTTCCTTGAATTTGAATAATAAAATTCCGTGTGATATTTGTCCGTTATCTAAACAGACTCGTTTGCCATTTCCTATTAGTACTAGTACTTCTTCAAAACCTTTTGAATTAGTTCATGCAGATTTATGGGGACCGTTCTCTGTTCCCTCCTTATCCGGCAATCATTATTTTCTTACGCTTGTCGATGATTTCTCACGATGTACGTGGGTTTTTCTTTTGTCTCACAAATCAAATACCAAGAAATACCTTTCTAATTTTCTTCATTATGTCCGTACACAATTTAGTACTGACATCTCTTCTCTTCATTCGGGAAATGGTAGCGTACTATTTCCGAAAATTCAAACACTCCGTTCCGATAATGGAACCGAATTTCTAAATAATGATGTTCAAAATTGGCTGCATACTAATGGTATTTTACATCAAAGATCATGTCCCTACACACCCCAACAAAATGGGGTGGTAGAACGTAAACACCGACACATATTAGAGGTGGCTCGATCCCTTAGATTACAAGCACATCTACCCCTCGAATTTTGGGCAGAATGCGTGCTAACTGCAGTATATATAATTAATAAATTACCTTCACCTTTACTCCATGGGTTATCACCACATGAAAAATTACTCGGTTCCCCCCCATCTCTGACTCATCTAAGAGTGTTTGGTTGTCTCTGCTATGCTCGTCATCCGTCCCCGAAAACAAAAATGGATCCACGTTCCATTCCCGGCATATTCATTGGATACCCACACGGCCAGAAAGGCTATAAGATGTTTTGTTTTTCCTCCAAGAAAATCATCGTCTCTCGCGACGTTATCTTTCGAGAGGATCGTTTCCCAATGAGTACCCTTCTTCTACCTTCTACAAATCCCTCTCGTTCTTTCATCAACATTCATGATGACGGCTCTTTTCATTCCCCTCATGGCTCGACATCAACTCCAACTTCGGTTCCACACTTACATAGTCCCATTCCATCTTCTCCCATTGTCCCTGTTTCCTCTACAGGCACACCGGTCCCTGTTCCTGTTTCCTCTACAGGCACACCGGCCATTGTCCCTTCGGTCACACCGAACAACCCTCCTGATTCTTCAGGCACCGCGCCCACCATTTCTCCTACGGGCACCTCGACTCCCCTGGTCCCTGATAACCAATCCACTCTTCCTTCCGCCTCTATAGGCACCTCTCCTGCCTCCAACAGTGATATAACCGTCCCATTACATCACTCCCGTCCGGCCCGGTTACGTCGTGTTCCAGCACGTCTTCATGACTATCACTGTAATGCTTTACCGACGCCGGACTCTTCCTCTTCTATCACATATCCATTAATTAATCACATTTCTTTTGACAATTTTTCACACGACCACAAAATATTTCTCACTTCCGTTCTCTCTCAAACGGAACCTCGCTCATTTTCCCAAGCAATGACCTCTTCTCATTGGCGTGAGGCAATGTCTAAGGAAATAGCTGCCTTAGAATCTAATCATACTTGGTCTCTTGTTGATCTTCCTCCTGGAAAGAGACCCATTGGTTGTAAATGGGTCTATAAAATCAAACATCGCTCCGATGGTTCCATCGAAAGATATAAGGCACGTCTTGTGGCCAAAGGTTACACCCAGATTGAGGGATTAGATTACACGGACAACTTCGCACCGGTTGCAAAATTGGTTACGGTCCGTGTGTTATTGTCCATTGCCGCCGTCAAGGGTTGGTCTCTCCACCAACTTGACGTTAATAATGCCTTCCTCCAAGGTGACCTCGACGAAGAGGTTTTTATGAAACCACCACCCGGTTTTTCTAGTAAGGGGGAGCAACGTGTTTGTAAACTAAACAAGTCCCTTTATGGTTTAAAGCAGGCTCTGCGCCAGTGGTTTGCCAAATTCTCCTCTGCTTTACTATCTCATGGTTTTTCTCAATCTTTTGCAGATTATTCTTTATTCACCTATTCCAAAGGTTCCACTGTAGTTTATGTTCTAGTTTATGTCGATGATATAATCATCACAGGTAACGATACTACAGCCATTTCCAAGTTGAAATCTTTTATCGATACCACCTTCTCTCTCAAGGATCTCGGTCGACTACAATACTTCCTTGGTATCGAAGTTTCCCGTTCCACTCATGACATATTTTTATGCCAACGCCGCTATTCACTTGATATTCTCGAAGATTCTGGTCTCACTGCTTCCCGTCCTTCCGCTTTTCCTATGGACCAGAAACTTCGCCTCAATTCCACTGATGGTGATTTACTTCCTGATCCCACTACATATAGACGTCTCATTGGTCGTCTAATTTACCTCACAGTAACTCGACCCGACATTACTTATGCGGTCAACACTCTCAGTCAATTTATGCAATCTCCACGTAGTACACATCTCGACGCCGCTCACAGAGTACTACGTTATCTCAAAGGCTCTTTTGGTAAAGACATTTTTCTATCATCCACAAGTTCTTTACATGTTTCGGGTTTCAGTGATTCCGACTGGGCCGGTTGCCCCACTACCCGACGCTCCACTACTGGTTACATCACTTTTCTTGGCGACAGTCCCCTATCTTGGAAATCCAAGAAACAATCTACGGTCGCTAGATCCTCTGCGGAGGCCGAATACCGTGCCTTGGCATCCCTCACTTGCGAATTACAATGGATCAAATTTCTCCTTCAAGATCTCGGCATTTCTCATTCTGCTCCAATGATCGTCTATTGCGACAACAAGGCTGCTCTACATATTGCAGACAACCCGGTCTTCCACGAAAGAACGAAACACATCGAAATAGATTGTCACCTGGTTCGTGAAAAGATCAAAAACAAACTAATTACGACACGATATACACCAACAACGGAGCAACTGGCGGATGTCTTTACAAAACCGCTGGGATCTGACACTTTTCAACGGTTAATTGGCAAGTTGGGCTTATCTTCGATCTCCGCTCCAACTTGAGGGGGAGTATCAACGTTAGAGTCAACTCGAGTCAAGCAACTCTCGGCTACTCTCGGCTACACCACACTTACACCCGGTGGAACTAGTCAATTAACTAATTGGCCATAATATCTTGATGTATCTTTTACTTAATCTTATGTAAATCTCATGTAAACAAACCTATATATACTTTTGTAACCACATTGGATTTGATAATAGAGAATTGAGTTTGAATCTCAACTTTCCCTCTCTTCTCATACTCGGTTTCCTCTCTCTCTCTCTATCTCACAGAGACTCAACCGAGTCTCTCCCTCTTCTCTTCTTGTTACTTCTTAGTTACTACTCCCTCCGTCCCATTTTGTTTGGTTGTTATTCTTTTTATGGATGTCCCAAAATGTTTGTTAACTTTCTTTATATAACATTCAATTAATTACTAATGTGATGACATTTTCAAAACTACCCTTTACTTTTAATTTGTTCTACACTTCTATCAATGTTATTTCCAAGGAATATTATACATTAAATAGGGATAATTTGGTAAAGTAATTTTAGTCATCAACATTAAATTAGGTCTTCTTAATAAGTTCAATTTCCCAAAACTACAAACAAAATGGAACGGAGGGGGTACTTTATTTTATTAGTTAATTATTTACAGTAATCTAGACTCAGTCCTAAGTACTCTTCACAAGGTAATCACACTTTTCCATCACTCAATAATAAATTTTACTCCATAGATCCACACAGTCTTCTTTTAAACAGAATAACAATATAGTAATACTAGTAACTTCAATCCTATTAATGGAAAATGATTTTTCGGGTTGAAAAAATTTAGGGTTATTTTCTTAATGGCCCCCAATTTTGTGACCAGCTTCCTGCCTAGCCCCCTACTTTACGAGAAATGCCCATATGGCCCCCTCCCGTTATAACACCGTTACTCTCTCTTCCATTTCTTTTCTCTCTCCTCCAACATGTTTTCTCTCTCTGCCACCTCGTTAAAACCTGCCAACTCATCATCTTCTCCGGAAAGGTCGCCGGCCGACCAATTTTCCAGCCGGCAACCTTTAAACCTAAAAAAACATCTCTCCTCTCTCTCTCACTCAACTTCGCCGGAGGACCTTTAAGGTCTGCCGGAACAGATCTGGTTGATAGGCCTAAAATAGGTCTATTCCCGCAAGTATACGGGGTCAAGTTATAGTATTTATAATAAGATCGAGTATCGTCCCAAGAGATAGGTAGGTAACTCCGGATATTGAATGCGGGTTTAACCCAATAATCAAAATGTCAATAACTAACTTAGACTAACACACACATCCCACTTCATAAAATTGATGATTGATATATAAGAAATAAGAAAACAAATGAAACTAACTAAACTATCTAAGAGAGGGGAGAAGATATCTAAGGTTATAAAATCCACCACATAATTTCACTTTATAAAACAAGCACTTAATTACTTAAATCTCTTTTGTATTTACTCGGCATCCAATATAATGAACTATTTGGATTCCGGATGATGTTCTAAATAAAATAATTTTATAATCACTAATTCTAATTGTCTTCCTTATAAAGATTCCAATCACTTAACTATTATTCATCAACTAAAAAGCATACTCCATCTAACAACTTAACGAAAGTATGAAATATCTAACTATGAGGCATGACTAATGGAAAGAAAATCCAATCCATATAGATAAACAATCAATAGACATTAAAGCACATCAAAGGATTTAATTAATCAAGAACAAGTATTATAAAGATCCAAAATGGGTTTCATTTACAACCTTAGATGGCTAAATTAACTATACATGAAATCTAGAATAACATTCATTGACATTGTAAAATAAATGAAAATACTAAGAAATTAATGGAAAGAAATCACCAAGAATGTTCAAATTCCATATCCCCATGTATCTCCAATTTGTCCAAGATTTGCTCCATTTATGCTCAAGAATTTTACTCCAAGAAATCCAAGTAATAGCTATTTTATTGCCACCCAAATAAGAAAAAGAAAGAGAAGGAAGAAATTAGATCTAGAAAGAAGTTGGAAAGAAGAGATGAAGAGGGTAAAGATGATAGAAGAATATGGAAGGAAGAAGAAGAAGACTATTAATGGAAGAAAGAATAGTGGTAGAGAAGAAGTAGTAGTAGAGAAAGATGGAAAAATAATGGATAAAGTGGATTTAGTAGTAGAGAAGAGAGAAAGAAATAGGTAAGAGGGGATTGAAAGAGGAGAGGGAGATAGAGAAGAGAAATATTGAGAGGGTTTGCAAGTCTAGGTTCTAATGGAGGAGAAAGGGATTTATTTATAGGGTTAGGGTTTTGGTTGGGTTAAAGTGGTAAAAAAGATAAAAGGAAGGGTTACTTTGGGAAAAATGGGGGTTTAAAGGACAATCTGGTCGGTGGCTAGGGTTTGGTTGGGGTTTCGGATGCTAGGGTGTGGTCGGGTATAACTTAATAACTTGCGCTTGGTTCAGCAGCCGTCGGATGGAAGGTGTACGCGGATCTAAAGGGACAGGAGAGTGACATGCGTCCGGGATCATAGAAGTTAAGCAACTTCGGGCAACACAAAACAAGAACAAAGGACGAGATGCTCAGCAGCCGCACGATCTGAAGAACGCGGTAGCGGACGACCAAGATTAAAACGTGGGCTCGGGATGCACGGAGTTAAGTTGCAACGGGCTACACAGAAGCATCAACCGTCGATCTGGGACACGCGGAGAAGAACGGTCAAGATTAAAACGTTGAAGTGGGGCTACCGGGTTAAGTTGCGGCGCGCTCCACCGGATCAGGCATATAAGGGCCATTTCGCTGCTTAGCGTGAATACGGGAATTGGATACACCGGTCCCTAGAGCGCGCCACGTGTCTTCTTGTATCCCGCGTGCCCGAATTTCTACAGAATATATCCCACCTGGTCAACAGTAATTGACCCAACTTTGACCTTGATTTATTCCTCCATCCGGACTCCGATTTGACTTCCGTTTTCTCCTACGGACTCGTCTCGACCTATACTTTTCAACCACACACTGACCTTGGCCAAATTACCACAATGTCCTTGACTCCAAATGACCAAAATACTCTTCGTGCATCTTTTCCTCGTTTTTAACCGTTTTTCACACCTAACTCTCCAAAAGACACCTAATCAAGAAAACCAACCATTTTATTATAATAAAGACTCGAAACGAACTAACTCGACTAAATTAAACGACTCAGATGAGAGATTTTCATGACCAATCACTGCTCGAGCAGACCTTCCTGGTCTGCTCGAGCAGACCTTCCTGGTCTGTTCAAGGTCTGCTCGAGCAGACCTTCCTGGTCTGTTCAAGGTCTGCTCGAACAGACCTTAAAGGTGTTACCCTTCGCCGGAGTTTAGAGAGAGAGAGGTGAAAACAAATTTTTTTTTTGAGAGAGAGAGAGGAGAGATGAAAAAAAACAATTTTTTTTTTGGTTTAAAGGTCGCCGACCGGAAAATTGGTCGGCCGACGACCTTCCCGGAGAAGATGATGAGTTGGCAGAATGGCAGGTTTTAACGAGGTGGCAGAGAGAGAAAACATGTTGGAGGAGAGAGAAAAGAAATGGAAGAGAGAGAATAACGGTGTTATAACGGGAGGGGGCCATATGGGCATTTCTCGTAAAGTAGGGGGCTAGGCAGGAAGCTGGTCACAAAGTTGGGGGCCATTAGGGAAATAACCAAAAATTTACCATAATAACTAGAAAAGCCTATATTTTTTCTATTGACTAAAAGTTATCAAAATATTACGACTAATGGTACATAAAGTGTAAAATAATGAGTAATTGTCATTAAGGTCATTTTCTAGTTCTTTCACCCCCAAACTACCTTTGTATATTTAAATCAGTTTTTCTCTCAACAAATCCAAACTTTTTAGAGTTTTTTTTTCTTCTTTAGTAATCCTAGAGACAGAAAAACTAGAGAGAGAGAGTGAGAAAGGTTAAATTTAATTACCAGGATAGTGTAGAACAAAATGATCAAGATCAATACGAAGAATAGGGAAATGAACTTCATGAGCATAAGATTTAAGAACAATATTGATTACTGAAGCTGTGAAGCAACAAGTTCATCTTTTACTAAACGACGTAATGGTCATGCACTTCCAATTACATTAATTTTTATTGGAAAAGGGTTTCCCTGATTGATCTTCTTTGACTTCTGATACATCATCGTCTTTCGTATTTCAAGTTTTCTAGAGAGAGAGAGAGTAAAAGAATGAAAATCAAGCACCAGTTTAAACACCTTTATCGTTCACAATATTTTGATATTCTAGAGAGAGAAAGTAGAGAGAGGATGCAAGGTTAATGAAAAAAGAGTATGAAAAGATGGGGTATTTGAAAGAAACACAGGATGAAGGAGAGTGACTTTCGGTTTTTCAAATAAAAATGTGATTCAGATCAATGACAAGGAACTTGCGAACCCTAGATCTGAAATCCTAATTCATCTGATGTGAATCACATTTTTATTTGTATTATCAGGCAATAAGTTGAGCTCGGCAATGCAGAGGAGTTAACATCAATTGTATTATCAAAATTTTCAGATTTAAAGAAGAAACTTCGGTTTTTTTGTTATCGTGTAGCAAATCGAGTTTGCAAAAATTTGAGCCTGAGATTACATTTTGCGAATCCCGAGTCTGCAACTTGCATTTTGCAAACCCCGAATTTGCAACTTACATTTTGCAACCCCCAGTTCGCATTTTACATTATGCAAACCCTTGTTTGCAATGTACTTTTGCAACAATTGGAAACCCAGTTTGCATAAAAATAAAAAAAAATGACGTTTTTCTAAATTTTTTTTTTTTTATAAAAAAGTATTGAAAGTGGATTTTGTTAGAAAGCTAATGAAAACCCTTTCTAAATATATAAATTTCATACAAATCCGACATCTCAAGAAAACGTTATATAGATTTAAAATTTTGAAAAAAAAAATAAGTTACACAAAATGTTTAGTCTTTGTCTGTTTTTTGACCTAATCAATAATAATTATGAAATGTTTTGTGCTTTTCTACTCTTTTTAATATTATTTCCACCTTTTTAGTTATTGAGCCGAACAATAATATTTTTTTACTAAAAAAAATTCTCAGGTTATTATATAGATTTATATAATAGTTAATATGCAAAACCGAGAAACAGAGAAAGAAGTCATGATGGAAGGGGGCCTGGTAGAAAGTGAAGTAAAGTAAAAAAAAAATGTACTTGAAACAGTCTAGACTCGTACTGTGGCAGCCTAGACTCGTATGTAACACTATTTTATTAATAATTTGATCAAATAGATATTACTAAATTGTAATACACACACTTTTAATAAGTAAAAGCACTGAACAACTTGAAAGCATACATATAACTAAATTAAAAATGTAGCGATAAATAGTAGCATAGTATAAAAAAGTAATACTTTCATTCCAAAGAGTTGACCGTATTAGTCCTGTAATTGGCCTAAAAGTTTCGCCTCTTATATCATTTCTCTAACCAAAGCCACCTAATTTCCCCTGAGAGTTAGTTATTTCATTGACATGAGAAAAGAATAGGAGGAGGCTTTCAGCTTTATATCCCTAAACCCGATTAATACTACTAGACAAAGACATAGGTAAGTAGTAATTAAGAAGTGGCCGTTATGCCCACTACTAAATGACATGGTCGATACTAAGAAATGAACTGGGAACCTTTTAATATAGATTCAACAATAAGGAAACAAAATCGATACAACAATTCAAAGCTCTAATTTGCAACGACGAAACTATCAATGGTAGATAAGCTAGCTTAAGTGGGCATTACAAGGGGGAAGTGGGTTGCCGCATAGACCTATATTGCCCTCGAAAGAAGATGATGGGATTTTGGCCTTATGAGGAGGTATTTTTCCACTGAGGTGGTTCATTGATACATCAAATGATACAATCTTCTTCAAGTTTAGTACCTTCGAAGGTATAGTTCCGGTCAACTTATTGCCTGACAATACAATTGATGTTAACTCCTCTGCATTGCCGAGCTCAACTGGTATCTTCCCTGAGATGCCATTATTTTTCAGTTCCAAAATTTGTAGCTTTTTTAGTTTCCCTAGTGATGGTGGGATTGATCCTCTTAACTGATTATGAGATAATACCAATTTATTCACAGACTTCATAGCAGCCATGCTTCCAATATATTTAAAAATAGGACCAACAAACATGTTACTAGATAGATCTATTGAATTGTAGTAACCGTCTCCCCAAGTTTTTTTTTCGAAAATTGGGTCCATTCCTCCTGTGAAGTTGTTCGAGTGAAGATCGAGGTCCACTAGATAAGCCAAGTCCGCAAACACTTCTGGGATAGATGAATGGAAACCATTGTTAGATAAGTTTAAGAAACTTAGACGAAACGTTCTGTCTATCCAATCTGGTAATGCTCCGGTTAGTTTATTACTCGATAAATCGAGTGTGCTTAATGAAGGAAATGACGATGATAACCACGATGGAAGCTGACCAGTTAGTCCTGTATTAGCTAACTTGAGTTGTTGAAGATTATCTAATTTAGCTAACCAATTTGGTATGGTAACAAGACCTAATGGATTAAATGACAAATCCAGTACCTCCAAGCTTTTCAATTTGACAAACTGATCAGGAACTGGACCTGATAGATTATTTCTTGAGATATCAATGGAAATAAGCTTTTGAAGATTGCCAAAACTTGAAGGGATTCTGCCCGAAATATAATTGTTCGATAAGGATAAAGTGGTTAGGTTCTGAAGCTCTCCGATGGATGAAGGTAAGCTACCCGTAATTTTGTTATCCTCTAGATACAACGTCGCTAGGTTCTGGAGCTTTCCAATGGATTTTGGAATACTACCAGTTAGCTTGTTACCAGACAAGTGTAAACTCTCAAGAGAAGCTAGATTGGAAATTGAACTAGGAATGTTACCAGATAGCCTATTTTGATTCATGACCAATAGGGATAATTTGGATAGTCTTCCATTAGTGATTCGTGGGATCGATCCATTTAGCTTGTTTTCGGACAAGTAGAGGCGCTCCAAGTTCCTGAGAGACATAATTGTACTAGGGATTCTTCCTGATAGTTCGTTTCCTCCGAGACAAAGAAAAGTTAATGACTCTAATTTACCGATAATAGGTGGAATGACACCTGATAGTTCATTTTCGCATAGATTAAGCTCAGTAAGTGATGTCATAGATCTAAGAATGGAGGATGGAATCACACCTGACAGATGATTGTTTTGAAGATTAAGCTGGTTGAGTTGGTGAAGATGTTTGAGAGTAGTAGGGATTGAACCAGCCAAATTGTTATAACTGAGGTGGAGTTGAGTAAGGTTTGATAGTTTACCAAGTTGGGGTGGTATAACTCCATTCAATCGGAGGCCACTAAGATCAAGAACTCGAAGAAACGAAAGATTGGCAAGATATGGAGATATAGTTCTGTTCTTTAATTTGTTTATCTCATCGTCGCTGTAAATCAGACCCCGAGATTCGAGACTAACGACACGACCATTGGTAGGATCACAGGTAATACCATCCCATTTGGTGCAACAATCAGTAGATTTATTCCAAGATCCTACTAGTTCAGTTGGATAATAAGCAAGCCTAACCTTGAAATCAAGCAAACTTGATCTGTCTATTTCATGACATGCTTGCATTGTCTTTATTGAGAAGGTAGAGATGAAGAACAAATAGAATAAGTAGAGGGGAAGTGAACATAATCTCATGTTGGTGATCTTAAAAAATTTCATGTTATGATAAAAGTGATAACAAGTGGACTGAGGGGTTGGATGAATGAGAGATAAGGAAATCAGAGCTCCTTTTATGGAGTGTTTAAGAGGAGAACATCGACAGTCGAAACCCTCTTCACAATAAACAATTGATAAAATAATTATTTTATAAATTAAAAGTTGATTATTGTGTAAAATATACTTCAAAAGCACACGTTGAAAATAATGATTTTCACTTTTCCCGTCTATTTCACAAAAAGCAGTTATAGACAAAACCCACAAGGTAACATTTTTGAGACCGAAATCTTCCAGAGAAGAAAACTTTGGGTGGAGACAAAACAATAAATTTGTAACCTTTTTTTTTTTTGAAACCAAGATATTCATTCATACGTGATGGATGATCATAATTATTTATCTCTTCAAACATCATGAGAGTTGCATACCTTTAAATGCAAAGTGTCTCATAATGAGAAAGAAATTGGACTAGACACGACTCAAGAAAATGACCCTAAAGGTCGAAAATGAAAGGATCCTATAGATCACGGATGAAAAGACCCTAAAGGTCACCAAAATAACTGAAAATACAAATTAAGAATATACTAATTTACAGCCCCGTCACATTCGCCGGAAAACCGCCTTTGTCGCCGGAAAACCGCCTTCATCATCGGAAAACCGCCATCGCCATTAAACAAACCGCCATCACTGAACCCAGTACCCACCGTCACCACATCACCACCACCATCATCAGAGTACATCCATTTGTTACATAACACAACATCATCGTACCACCCCTGAATCCCAGAGACCACCGTCACCACCACCACCACTCCCCCACCACCAACAGTAAACATCACCACGGAACCATCCACCAGACCACCATATCTATACACAGCATTCAATCGCACCCCAATCACAACCAAATCCGAGTTCGATGCCACCATTACTACACCACCACATCCAGATTTTTCCTAGGGCAAAAACCACCATTACGAACGGACAGAAAACCGTAAAAGAGAGACAGAGGAATAGAGGGAAAGAGAGATGTAACCCTCGCCAGATCTGGCGAGGGTTACACTACACTGCGACGAAAACGAAGAATAAGGAATTTGTAACCTTCTGTTAGAAGCCTAAAGATTAGAAGATTATTGTCCTTTTGTTGAGAAACCTAAAGGTTAGAAGATTATTGCAAGCAAATAAGTTTGAAAGAAAAAGTTTAAGACAATGCGTCCCCCGTCCATGAAGAATCGTCTGTCAGGTCTAATTCCATCCTCCATTTTCAAATATATGACATCCCTTACGAAGCTTGATCACAGGAATAATGAAGTATATGGAGGCATTCCATCTACTATTGGAAACTTAAAGTCATTAACATTTCTGGGCCTTAATGGCAGACCTAGCTCTTTCGGATTCAACCTCCCTGTTGACTTCATACGGGTTGGCCGTTGAACTTTTGGTCTTTTCTTGACTTATTGACCATAGTCAACTAATGACCAGGTTTTGGATCATCACGAATCCCGCCACCCTTTAATCAAAAGTAGAGAAAGTAAGGAGTAAAAAAACTTAATAGTTTTTTCTTGATTTTCACCTATTATTGTATGCAAGCTATTCGTATGTGAATTAAGATAATGCATAATTGATTTAAATTGTTAATTCTTGAAGGTTTAGAATATACCTGAACCAGGACTGGACGGAAGTCCGGACTACTTACGTTTACGCATGTGCACAAGGTTGGAATGCCATTAATTCTTTGAAGAACGAGTTCGATTTTGACCCTTTTTAATCTTCTGATCCCGCGTTATTTGATTATCTTTTGGGTAGCTGACCACGATACCCCTTTGCCATTGGGTGGGACACACGTTTGCTTCCTATAGGCTCGAAGTCTTAGTCGTTGGCTTCACCAGTTTTGGAGGGGTTTCCCTATTATTCCTTACGACCCCTCTTGAGAATTTTACCCCTCAACTATTCCATATAAATAGCTTCCTTGATCTTTTGATTACATTTTGGACAACTTTTTCAAAGTTGATTTTTATGCTTGCCTTGATAATTTTTCTTCAACCCTCTAATCTTCAAATTCATATTGAGGCCTTCATTTGAATTTGGTTTTAGAATTTCTTGTTCACTCTTCAATTCAAAGAACTTATGGTAAAAGGGAGCGTCATTCAAGGAGGTTGCGCTAACCTGAGATACCTGGTTAGGTCACTTCACCTGTAAGGATGAGATTCAGGTTGTAATCAAATTTCATTCTTCGCCTGATATTCTCATGAAATATGGTTAGTGGTCAACCTTGAGAGCTAATTGGCCCAGGGCGGATTTTTGGGGACTTCTCCATTATTGGCCTCCAAGTTGAATCTTTCTTTAACTTCTTTGATTATTGACGGCGCTTCGCTTGAGTCTTTTCATTTTTTCGAGCGGCGTTCCTTTTTGCTGGTTCATCCCTTAATGAGCCTTTATTCCCTTGTAAGTGGTGTCTGATTGTTTTTTTAGTTCTTCGCTTTGTTCCTTCTATAATTCTTCTAAAGACGGGAAATTAATGATTTTTCTGCCATGGCCGCTGTAAGAATCTCCACTTAACTCTAATTTTATTTTCCAATCAATACTTTTCTCATTATTTTTTCCTTTATATAGAGTTCATAGAGAAGAGAAACAGAATTCTGTTTTCATAACAGAATAACAGAAAAGCATAGAATTAGTTATTTAACTAATCTTTATTTGTTATCTTATTGTGGTTGCCTTTAGCAGGAGGTGAAGTGGCAGACTTGATCTTGGGCTGGGTTGACAGGCTTTTGTCATCTTGACTGACTTCTTAGGACCTGACTTGACTGGTCTTTGATGTTGACCATATAAGAGATTAGAGTTTGCCCTAATCCTCTCATTTCTCTTACTGCCGAAACCCTAGTTCTCTCAGTCGAAACCCTAGTTCTCACAACCCCCCTCAAACCGATGGTGATGAGGAACGAAAAACCATCAGTTTGTCGCGAAATTTCTTGAACAGATCTTCTTGTAATCCTTTAGTAAAGATATCTGCTAATTGTTCTGTGGTGGAAATATGAGTTATCTTCACCGATCCATTCGAAACCAAGTCGCGAACATAATGAAAATCCACCTCTATATGCTTTGTGCGAGCGTGGTAAACAAGATTCGAAGCTAGGTATTTCGCACTGATATTGTCGTAGAAGAGATGAAATGGACGCGAGAGAGCACAACCGAGTTCATCCATAAGGTATGATCTGAGCACAACCGAGTTCATCCATAAGGTATGATCTCCAAACTAATTCAGTGGCTGCATTTGATAAAGATTTATACTCTGCTTCTGTTGATGATTTGGCCACTGTTGCCTGTTCCTTTAAGCTCCATGAGATAAGACTTGAACCTAAGAAAATACAATATCCCCCAGTCGACTTTCTTGAGTCAGGGCATCCAGCCCAATCCGAGTCAGAGTAGGCTGTAAGAACAGACAAATCACCTGATGAAAGGGTGATTCCTGACCCCATTGACCCTTTTAAGTATCTTAATATCTTCTTTACAATGACCAAGTGTACTGTTGATGGTTTATGCATGAACTGAGCTGAATAATTGATTGCAAAGGAGAAATCTGGTCGAGTCAGAGTAAGGTACTGAAGTGCTCCTACAAGGCTTCTATACTCAGTGGGATTAGATAGTGCATCTCCCTCTGTAAGTGAAACCCTTTTCCACTTGATACTGGCAATTTGGAAGGTTTTGAATCTAAGAGATTTGCTTTCTGTAGAAGTTGTAATGTATACTTGTTCTGTGTGAGTAGTAGAGTACCCTTTGATTGATCATGTGTAACTTCAATCCCTAAAAAATAAGTCAAGGAACCCAAGTCTTTTATCTTAAAGCTGTTGTCTAAGTCCTTTATGAGACTTGATAATTGAGTCATTGAGTTGCCTGTTAGTATGATATCATCCACATATAGAAGTAGGACCATTGTGGTTGTCTCTGTATGATAGACAAACATGGAATGATCTGACCTACTTTTCTTAAATCCATACTCCAACAGAAAAGTGGCAAATTTATTGAACCAGGCTCTTGGTGCCTGCTTTAGGCCATACAAAGCCTTATGAAGGTGACAAACATGGCTGTCCTTCCCTGGTTGAATAAAACCTGGTGGCTGTATCATATAGACAGCCTCATCAAGAGTTCCATGTAGGAAGGCATTTGATACATCCAACTGTTTAATATGCCATGAATTTGTGACTGCAATAGTGAGAACCATCCTTATTGTATTTGCCTTTACCACTGGGCTGAAAGTCTCTTCATAATCAACCCCTTCTTGTTGATGAAAACCTTTGGCTACTAGCCTTGCTTTATATCTCTCTATTGAGCCATCACTTTTCTGCTTTATCTTGAATACCCACTTACACCCAAGTATATTCATATGATTTGTATAAGGAACTAGAGACCATGTTTTATTATCAAGTAAGGCTTGATATTCTTCATTCACGGCCTTTACCCATTCAATATGCTTTGCTGCTTCCTTATAAGATGTGGGCTCAATAGGTAGTTGCAAAATTGATAGAAAAGCAACATTTAAAATGTGAGGTGATGAATAATGTGCCACAAAATCACTAGGTAATTGTTTACTCTTGATAATACCATTTCTGCCCCTTGTTGTTATTTGATCAGATGGTATAGGATGTCTTTGTGCTTGTGAATTTGCTGGTGTGCTAACATTTGTAATGCCCAAATCACTTGTAGAAGAACACCTAATTTCTGAATTTGTTGGTGTACTAGTATGCATGCTAGGTGTCCCAAATTCAGTACTATCCTGATAATGACATATAGGTGGCAGAGGTAATGAAATGTGTGGTTTCATTGTCTGATCACTACTAGGCTGTTTTTGAGTGAGGTTGACATATGGAAAGTTGTCTTCTTCAAAAATAACATGCCTAGAAATATAAAGTCTCTTGGACATAGGGTCATAGCACCTATAACCTTTATGTTCATTACTATATCCCAAAAAAACACATTGTATACTCTTGGGACTTAGTTTATCTGTTCTAAGCTCACCAAGGTGAGGATAGCATGCACAACCAAACACTTTGGGATTGGAATAATCAGGAGACACATGAAATAAGGTTTCAAATGGTGATGTTCCTTGTAGAGTTTTTGTGGGTAGCCTATTTATGATATAAACAGCAGTGCTAAATGCATCAAACCATAAACTTTTTGATAAAGAACAATGAAAAGATAGTGTATTACCTAGTTCAGTGCCATGATTTGTCCTTGACTACTTGCCCCTGTATCAGCAAGCCATGATTTGTCCTTGATATTTTGTATTTGAGAATGTAGACACATAACATTGTTCATAATCTGATGAACAGTCATAAAAGATATCATCTTCTCCTGCATCCTCAATAACTATAGCAGTATGACATTCCTGAAAATCATCATTATCATCACTGTGATCATGGGGTAATAGAATTGCATTATTGCATTCTAACATAGATTCTTCCTCATACAGATAGGATTTGAAAGCTGTATTATCATTATCATTCTCTATTATATCTTCTTGTTGATCATGTGACTCAGTATGATATCCTGATTGAAACTTATTAGGTCTATATCTGAAATAACACACACTTGGAACATGTCCCCATCTTTTACACAAACCACAGGGAACAAATGAGAAATCAAAATCATCAGCTTTCCTACCCTTTTGCTGATTATTCATGGAAGTATTTACTTGATTATTCAAAGAACTATTAGTACCCTGATTATTCATAGAAGGCCCATTGTTATTTGTATAAGCTTGATTCCTGTAGTAAGAAGGTGCAGACTTACTTGGTGGTCTATTATACTGTTTTGGGTTTAATCTTCTGACATAATAGGCTTCTTGATCAGTTTCCTTTTGAAGTAACCACTGTTCATGCTGAATAAGTCTTGATTTGAGATGGGCTAGTGTTAAATGTTCATTGTTGGCTCTAATTGCAATGATAAACTGATCATAGTCAGACCCTAGACCCTGAATAGCTAGTCTTACCAATTCAGACTCACTTATTCTATCATGAACAGAAATTAAAGCATCAACAATCTGCTTTAATTCTCTGAGATATTCAGCAATGGAAGCATTACCTTTCTTTATAGTCTGTAATTTCCTTCTTAATTGATCCTTTTTTGACTCAAGACCCTCACTGTTTGTGAGGTCTAGATAGTCCCACATATCCTTAGCAGTTTTTAAACCATATGTATCATAATACACAGATTTTGATAAGGTATTCTTAAGACATGACTTTACAAAACTTTCTTTTGATCTCCAAAGTTGATAGTCTGGGTTTACTTGTTCTATACCTTGAATTATTTTGAGTTGAGGAGGTTCCTTTATAAAACCAGTGACAAACCCTAATAAATCATAAGTAGCTAGCAAGGTTTCCACTTGATCTCTCCACATCAAATAGTTGGAGTCATCAAGTTTTTTAGTGATAAAGCTAGTAACAGATGAAATTGGAGGGAGATTACTTTGTATTTGTGCTGTCATGATGAAAAAGAAAGCAGAATTTGAAGAACAGCACGAAAAAACAGTAAGTGATTCTTAATCTTCTTGAATATTGTTATCTGAATTCCTTGATTTTGAAATGATGATAAATCTTTGATCTTTAATCTTCTTGAATATTAATCTTCTTGAATATTAATCTTCTTCATGTTTTGATGTTTCAATGTTATGAAATGAGATGGTGATGATTGTTCTTGAGTTCAAGAGGAGAAACCCTAGCTTGTTGGATCTTTCTAACCTAACTGATACCATGTAAGAATCTCCACTTAACTCTAATTTTATTTTCCAATCAATACTTTTCTCATTACATTTTTTTCCTTTATATAGAGTTCATAGAAAAGAGAAACAAAATTCTGTTTTCATAACAGAATAACAGTAAAGCATAGAATTAATTATTTAACTAATCTTTATTTGTTATCTTATTGTGGCTGCCTTTAGCAGGAGGTGAAGTGGCAGACTTGATCTTGGGCTGGGTTCACAGGCTTTTGTCATCTTGACTGACTTCTTAGGACTTGACTTGACTGGTCTTTGATGTTGACCATATAAGAGATTAGAGTTTGCCCTAATCCTCTCATTTCTCTTACTGCCGAAACCCTAGTTCTCTCAGTCGAAACCCTAGTTCTCACAGGCGCTCTCATAAATTCTGGCATGAATGTTATATGACCACTGACCCTGAGCTTTTAATCCAAAACTTCCAATAGAACTAGAGATGTTAGAAGGTTCATCAAGATTATTCGTCTGGGTTACTTGGTCCGGTTCTCCAATCTAGAATCTGTTTTTCGCGCTCGCCCGATATGTCCTATCCGTCAGTCAATCGGAGGAACTCTCAGTGATCGAAGGGAATTGTACTCAAAATTCAAGTATCTTGTTACGGTTGGCAAATGGTCCTCGAGGGGGTAAACATGTGATGCTCGTGGTTACTGCTTTTATTTCTTTGTTGAACCCACCTTTGGGGCTTTCTCCACCTCTCCCTTCTTCTTCTTCTTCTTCTTCTTCTTTGTTGAACCCACCTTTGGCGCTTTCTCCACCTCTCCCTTCTTCTTCTTCGGTCCTCGAGGGGGCAACCATGTGCTGCTTGTGGTTACTGCTTTTATTTCTTTGTTGAACCCACCTTTGGCACTTTCTCCACCTTCTGACGTGTAGATTCTTCCCCTGACGTGTAGATTCTTCTTCTGATTCTGACGTGTAGATTCTTCTTTATAATGAACATTTTAATCTTCATCTTTTTGCGGTGGATAGAATATTCTTCCTCTTCGAACTTTATTTCTTGCGAAACGCTTCGCAATTGAAGTCTAAAACATTAGCGGTTAGTATAATGATGCATGCCCCGGATTTACTATGATTAGTACCCTTTTCTTTATCATGCAAAACGAAAGAATGTTAGTTTATCAAATTCTGTTAACTTTCGAATTTCAAGTAGTGGTATTGCCTGTGAGTGAGGAGTTCGCCTTTCAATATAATTGTAGTTCTTGTGCCTAGTCATGGGTTGGGCTACCAGGCTTTTAGACTGTAAATTCTTTTGCCTGGAGGGCAGGTCTTGATTTTATAACTTCTGACGTGGACAACTCGAACTTTTTTTAGTTTGGGGTGTCTTTTCTTGATTTTTCAGTCTAACTTGCTTTTGTCGTCACCTTAGCTAGCAGACTTAAATTTTAATTTGGAAAGAACCTTGCCTTAGATTTTCTTTCATTGCCTTACCACTGCGTAAGCTATCGGGCCTCGTTTGTGTCTGGTTGGCAGGGCTTAATATGCTGTCTGTTTTCAGGACGTATTAATTATGTTGTCTTGAAATCTGGTTATGGCTTGGGCTACAAAGTTTTATTTGCTTGAACGTCGGCTAACAACTTGAGTTATCTGCACTTACGATTTTTTAGGGTTGCAGGGTTATAGCTTGAGATATCCGGGTTACAAATTTTGGGCCCGATCATTGGTGGGATCACAAGTAATACCATCCCATTTGGTGCAACAATCAGTATATTAGTTCTAATTTTCTAGCCGTGAATGAGACTTATAGTCAACTCCAGACTTAAAATCTAGCAAAGCAGCACTGTCTATTTCATGACATGCTTGGGTTGTCTTAGAAAATGTAGAGAGAATGGAGAAATAGACTGCTGAAAATAAGCAAAGTGAGACCTTCATTGTGATAAGTGAGACCTTCATTGTGATAAAACCTGTTCATAACTAGTGAAGTGATGGGTTGAATTAATTAAAGATGAGGAACTGATGAGCTTAGGGGTGGGAATCAGACTGGTCGGGCGGGCTCATGTCAATCCCCGGATCAGGCTAGTCGGGCTTTGAAACTCTCTGTCCATTCGGATTCTCCGGCTTCATCGGGCGGGTTATTTAAAAATCTTAGTGTCGAAAACCCGCCCAAGTCCGTCAAATCTTTCAGGTTTGTCGGGTATTGGACGGTTAGATATCAGGTTTTCCCCAAAATTTTGACATATCTCGAGTCAAAATGACCAAAATATTTCTATTTTCATGGTACCGGAATTTCCACCAAAACTGAAATTTAATTAAGTTTCTCTTAACAATGCCTTGTCAAAGGGCATCTCCGACAACAGTACATGTATATTATATACTTAACAAAATACCAAGTACATTTAATCTATTTTATATATCATTTCACCGGGTCACTACCATATTTTGTCACTTTGGTAACCACTACCATACAATCACCACATCCATGGTTCACAATCATACCTATATGTAGAAATGTATAATTATGTGTTATACATACTACATAGATACATGCAAGCAAACCTACATACAATTTACATAGGTATTATCGTATAAATGGATGATATTGTCAAGCGGGTTATGTCAGGTAAATAATAACGGGCGGGATGCCAGGTGATACTTCAAAATTCAATCCGGCCCTTTTATTTCATCGGTCGGTCGGACTGGACCTACATTGGGGTTTCAGGTACCCGTGGACTCTAACGGACTCGGGTACCCATGTGGGATTTTGATTCTTCCGACTTTTTTCTCAGCCCTAAATGAGCTCCAAGTTAATTAAGAGTCCCATTAATGAGTTCATATACAATGTAGGGAGATCAAGATTAAAAATTCTAAAAGTTGACCAAGAGAACTACTAAATGCTAGTGGGGCAAAATTTTTAAGGTTTGAGTGTACTATGATCTCTTTTTTTGTTGAACCGAGTGTACTATGATTTGGTCAATTAATGAGTTCATTTATAATTGACGATTTGATAGAGGATGATAATAAAAACATGTGACTAAACTTGTCTTTAGATTTGATTATAAAATATGATACCAAACGCGTCTTTAGCTTTGATTATAGAATCTGATACTAAACATGTCGATCTTTACTCCTTGATTATCTTAAGGAGTGATTCGTGATCTTGTCTTAATTTAATGATGAAGATGAATTAGTGTATCAATGATTATTTTATGATTTAGTAGATCTCCATTTAATTATGACAATAAAGTAAACTAAACCTAGAATCTATCTATGTTCACACCCAGGGGGGCCATGGCCCCTCCTCCCTCAACATAGTTATGTTCATATGGGGGATCGTTTATGTCTGGCTAGTAGGACTTAATATGCTGTCTGTTTTCAGGACGTGTCAATTATGTTTGTCTTAAAATCTGGTTATGGTTTGGGCTACCAAAGCTTTATTTGCTTGATTGTCGGGTAACAACTTGGGTTATCCGGGCTTACGGTATTTTAGGGTTGTAGGTTTATTGTTTGAGATAGCCGAGTTACAAAATTTGGACCCGACCTTTGGTGGGTCACATGTAATACCATCCATTTGGTGCAACAATCAGAATACTCGTTCCAATTTTCTAACTGTGAATGAGGTTCATAATCAACTTTTGCGCAGCGGAAAATTCTGAAAAGAATTAGAACTTCGTCTATAGAACCCAGAAAAAGTCCTTAGATCTCCGTCTAAGACTTATAAAAGCTGAAATTAACAAGATTATACTAAATACTTAATTTTATGGGTTATTTCCCTAATGGCCCCCTACTTTGTGACCAGCTTCCCGCCTGACCCCCTAAATTAGCAAAAATACCCATATGACCCCCTTTTTCCGTTATCTTTAACTGTCCGTTACTCTCTCTCCTCCATCTCATTTTCTCTCTCTGCCAAGTCACCTATCACGGCCACATCATCATCTTCTCCGGCATTGGTCGCCGGCCGGCCAAATTTCCGGCCGGCGACCTTCAAATATTAAAAAAAAAGTTTTTTTTTATTTTTTAATTTCCGGCCGGCGTTGACAGACCTAGCTCCGGCGAAGGGAAACCCCTTCGCCGGAGTTTTAGAGAGAGAGAGGGTGAGTAAAAAAAAAAATCTAGAGAGAGAAAATAAAAAAAAAACTTTTTTTTTAATATTTGAAGGTCGCCGGCCGGAAATTTGGCCGGCCGGCGACCAATGCCGGAGAAGATGATGATGTGGCCGTGATAGGTGACTTGGCAGAGAGAGAAAATGAGATGGAGGAGAGAGAGTAACGGACAGTTAAAGATAACGGAAAAAGGGGGTCATATGGGTATTTTTGCCAATTTAGGGGGTCAGGCGGGAAGCTGGTCACAAAGTAGGGGGCCATTAGGGAAATAACCCTAATTTTATTGATCAACCTTCATCCGTTAAACAACTACTAAGAGTTTACTAAACCTAAACAAATTCTAATTAACAATTTCTAATAAATAAAATACTAGTTTCCTAAACCTAATCAAATTCTAAGGAATTCTAATAACAACTTCCAAATAAATAAAATACTAGAATCTGAAACTTAGAAGGTTACCTAAAAATATAAAACTGCTAAAACTAACAATTTTCTACTAAAAAGTATTATACTACTAAAATAACTAGATGTTAAGATATCCGAGATACTTGGAATATCTCATGAAAATCTCCCTGCATCAACTTCAGACTTAAAATCTAACAAAGCAACACTGTCTATTTCATGACATGCGTGGGTTGTCTTAGAAAATATAGAGAGAATGGGGAAATAGACTGATAAAAATAAACAAAGTGAGACCTTCATTGTGATAAAACTGTTCATAACTAGTGAAGTGATGGGTTGAATTAATTAAAGATGAGGAACTGATGAGCTTAGAGGTGGGAATCAGTTCGGATCTGGCTCATGTCAATCCTCAGGTCGGGCTGGTCGGGCTTTGAAACTCTCTATCTATTCGGGTTTTCGGGCTTAATAGGGCAGGTTATTTAAAACAAGAAAATGGGCCGAAGGCCGAATTTTCAGATTTTTTTGGTTAAAAAGACATCTCATTTTTTTTAAAGAGCTAGGCCCCAAATAACTTTTCAAAATATTCTTGGAGGACAATCTTGTAGGCACTCACATTTTTAAGGCCAGAAATACCCTTTGTCTAATGAAAAATACCAAAAAAATAAATTTCTAATAAACAAGGAAGTTGTTTTCTGCCAATGAAAAAAATCAAACGAGCGTGGTGGATTGGACGATTTTTCCGAGTTGATTCTATAAGGTCGAAAACGGTTTCCTGATATTTTTTTTGTCATCAATATATTTTAGGTTTTTGTAATTGGATCTCTTTAATTGTTGTTTGAAGATGATTTTGAAGGTTTTGAGTTAGTTTTTGGTGAAGAATTCTAGAGAGAGAAAATTGCAATTTTCAAGTTTTCAATCTCTAGGATTGAAGTAATTTTTTTGCTATGTTAGTTATGATGTTTTGATGTGTATGTTCAAACTTATTTGTTGGATTTATATGGAAGTTGTGGAAGTATAGTTGATGTAAGGAATGTGTTTGATAAAATGCTTGAAAGAGATCTTGTTGCTTGGAATGCAATGTTAGTTAGTTATACAAGATTTGGGTTGGTTGAAATAGCTATAAAGTTGTTTGATGAAATGCCCGTGAGAATGTTTGTTCTTGGACAATCATGATAAGTGCTTATGTTCAAATTGAAAATTTCATGAAAGCTTTGGAAGTTTTTCGAAGAAATATAAAAAGATGGTGCTAGAGCTTATAAAATGACTGTTATGATTTTGTAGGGGATTTAGCTAGTCTTTTGATACAACATTCTATTAGACAAATTATAATAATTTGTAACAAAGCCAATGTTAAATCAATTCAAAAACTAATTTGCAAGGCTATAGCAAGGTTGTGCAAGTTGTTTGCAAGGCATTGCAAGCTCATTGCAAGGCTCTGCAAGGTGTTTGCAAGGCAGTGCAAGGTGTTTGCAAGGCTATCCAAGGTGTTAGCAAAAATCATGCAAGGTATTTGCAAGGCTCTGCAAGGTGTTTGCAAGGTTATGCAAGGTGTTTGCAAAAGTCATGCAAGATGTTTGCAAGGCTCTGCAAAATGTTTGCAAGGCTCTGCAAAATGTTTGCAAGGCTCTGCAAAGTGTTTGCAAGGCTATCCAAGGTGTTTGCAAGGCAGTGCAAGGTGTTTGCAAGGTATTTTCTTAGACTAGGGTTAGGTTGGTCTTTTCACTAAAATAGAAAATTACATAATTGCCACTAGGGAGGTGAAGCCTAAAAAACTTTGATGTATCTTTTTTAACCAAAGTCATAATATCTTAGGGAGTTTTGGCCAAATTCCCCTTATAAATCCTAGTGTCCAAATTCCGTTCGAGTCCGTCAAATCTTTCAGACTTCTCGGGTATTGGGCGGTCGGGTATCGGGGTTCTCCAAAATTTTGGAATATTTCGGGTCAAAATGACCAAAATATTTCTATTTTCATGGTACTGAAATTTCCACCTAAATTGAAATTTAATTAAGTTTCTGTTAACAATTATTATCGGACGGACTCAGACGGGATGCCGAGTAATACTTCAAAACCCAAACCCGACCCATTTATTGCATCGGGTCGGTCGAGCTGGACCCACATTCGGGTTTCGGCTACCCGTTGACTCTACGGGTTTCGAGTTTTCAGACTTTTTTCTCAGCCCTACATGAGCTCCTTCTGTAGATGGTTTAATAGGAGCAAAGTTAATTAAGAGTGCCAGTGTAAGTTTTCTTGAACTCGAACTTTATTTCCAATCAATCTTTTTTAATCATTTACATTCTCTATTTATAGAGATAACAGAATAACAAAAAAGCTGACTAACTTTTCTTATTTTACAGTTACAATTGCTTGGGAGTGCCTCTATTATTTCTGTTAGAGTTGAGCTGGGCTGAGAATAGAAGATGGGCTCGTCCATTGATTGCCGACTTTAACCTTGACTTGCCTTTTGTAGTTGACCATATAAAAACCTCTTGAACCCTAATATCTTTATTCACTCGTTCTTATCAAACCCTAGTTCTTACATCCCCCCTCAAACCGATGGTGAAGAGGGACGATGAATCACCAGTTTGCTACGTAAAGTTTGAAATAGATCAAGAGATAAACCCTTAGTAAAAATATCAGCAAGTTGTTCCTAAGTAGGAATATGATGAATGACGGCAGTTCCATTCAAAACCAGATCTCGAACATAATGGAAATCCACTTCTATGTGCTTGGTTCGTGTATGAAAAACAGGATCCGAGACAAGATATTTGGCACTAATATTATCACAGTATAGAAGAAATGCTTTCTTCAGAGAGCAATGAAGTTCAGCCATCAGGTATGAGACCCGAACCACATCTGTTGCCATATTCGATAAAGCTTTTTACTCAACATCTGTGGAAGACTTAGCCACTGTGGCTTGTTTCTTAGAGCTCCATGAAACTAGGTTCGAACCCAGAAACACACAATAGCCACTAGTAGACTTTCGAGAATGTGGTCAACCCGCCCAATCGGAATCTGAGTATGCAGTGATAGTTGTTATATCACTTGAAGATAAACGAATACTTGACCCCATGGACCCTTTAAGATATCTTAATATTTTCTTAACAATCACCAAGTGGGAAGATGTTGGCTGGTGCATGAATTGTGCTTTGTAGTTTACAGCAAAAGAGATATCAGGTCTTGTTAGTGTTAGATACTGGAGAGATCCTACGAGACTCCTATACTCTGTTGCATTGGGGAGTATATCACCATCATTGATTGATACCCTTTGACCACTTGCCACCGGTAGCTTTGATGGTTTTGAATCCAGTAAATTTGCTTTATTTAGCAGCGGTATAGTATACTTGTTCTGTGACAATATCATGTTATGGGTATGTTGTTCATAAACTTCAATACTTCAATACCTAAGAAATAGGATAGTTGTCCCAAGTTCTTCATTTTGAACTTACTGCTCAAATCAGACATGAGAGTAGAAATCTGAGATTGTGAGTTTCCTATTAATATGATATCATCAACATATAGTAGGAGAACCATAGTTGCTGAAGTAGAATGAAACACAAACATGGACTGATCTGATCTGCTCTTCTGAAACCAATAGTCATATAGAAAAGTGGTAAATTTTGTGAACCAAGCCCTTGGAGTTTGTTTAAGACCAGAAAGAGCTTTATGCAAGGAACACACATGATTTTCTTTTCCTTTCTGTACAAACCCAGGTGGTTGTATCACTAAACTAAATTATACAATAAATATCTTCATGGACCGGGTTTACTCGGTTGGCCAAGTGGAAGTGGGTCGATGTATCCTAATAAAAATGTTGTCATAAAGTGTACACTTCATTTGGTCTGAATTAATATATTCTCGAAGTTTAAGAGTGGGCACCTATAGTTCACTTGGTTTTGTGAATCGGCCGAGGTTAGACCATAGAGCCAAATTTGTTGGCTTAATCCAAACCATATATTGGTTTGGTTAAATAACTAATGGTTTCAGTCTACTATGATCTCGCTTATATTTTTTGACACCATACCTAGGAGTATTATTCGTGGTAGACATTAAGAAGTCATCAGCTTATTATTAATTGAAATTAAGCAACAACATTTGAAGAAAATGGACAAAAAAAATGAATCTTATCGCTTGTCTCCCTTAATTGTTTTATTCATAAACTGCTAATTTCAAACATAGAAACTACGTACACAAGGTACATAAGCTAGCTTAGGTTGTCTTACAAGGAGGAAGTGGATCACCACACAGGCCTTTGTTGCCCTTAAATGAAGATGCAGGGATTTTAGCTCTATGAGCAGGTATTTTACCAGTCAGTTGGTTCATTGATACATCAAATTCCTGAAGATTCGGCAAGTTTAATACCTTCGAAGGTATGGTTTCTGTAAGCTTGTTACCTGATAACAGGATCGACCTTAAACTGGCGATGCTTCCGAGCTCACTCGGTATCTTCCCTGATAGGCCATTGTTTTTAAGCTCCAAAGTTTCTAGCATTTCTAGTTTTGCCAGTGAACTTGGTATTGATCCTCCTAAAGGATTATTAGATAGTACTAATTTCACCACTGACTGCACAACCTCCTGATTTCCAATGTATTCAAATATAGGACTACCAAACATGTTATTTGAGAGATCAATAGACTTGTAATACCCATCCTCTGTTGAAGCTGATTTTGTGAAAATCGCTTCCATTCCTCCGCTGAAGTTGTTCGAATGAAGATCAAGGTCCTCGAGATAAATTAAGCTCTTGAAGTCGTCAGGGATAGCTGAATGGAAACCGTTGTTAGACAAATTCAAGGAATTGAGAGTAAACAATTGGCATATCCACTTTGGTAGTTCTCCGATTAGCCTATTACTCGATAAATCCAGTGTTACCAACTGAGTAAATGGTGATGCTAACCATGAAGGAAGTTGACCAGTTAGTCCGGTGTAAGTCGTAAATATTATTTAATTCTGGTAACCAATTTGGGAAGCTAACTAGACCCAGCGGATTGAATGACAAGTCCAAGGTTTGTAAGCTTCTCAATTTGACCAACTGATGAGGAAGTGGACCTGATAGATTGTTTCTTGAGATATTGAGATATACAAGCTTCTCAAGACTGCCTAAACTTGAAGGTATTACACCTGAAATATGATTGTTTGATAATAACAAATAGTTTAGGCTCTGGAGTTTTCCAATGGATGACGGTATACTACCGAATATCTTGTTATTACGAAGATCCAACCATTCAAGGTTCTTGAGCTTTCCAATTGATGCGGGTAAGCTACCGGTTAGCTTGTTATGAGATAAAACACAATCTTTGAGAGAAACGAGATTGGAAAGTGAACCAGGAATATTGCCGGATAATCTATTCTGATTCATTACGATCCGGGCTACTTTGTATAGTCGTCCAATAGAGCGTGGAATGGATCCATTGAGCTGGTTCTCGGACAAGTCTAGGTAGGCCAGGTTCTTGAGGTTCCCAATTGTGCTTGGGATTCTTCCTGAGAGTTTGTTAGCTGTAAGACTAAGAAATGTTAATGACCGTAAGTTTCCAATAGTAGATGGAATGACTCCGGATATTTCATTATTGTTCAGATCAAGCTCCTTAAGGGATGCCATAGATTTGAAAATGGAGAATGGAATTAGACCGGATAGACGATTCTTGTATAGGTAAAGCTTATTGAGTTGGAAAAGATGTTGGAAAGTTGTAGGGATTGAACCAGAGAGGTGATTGTAGTTGAGGTGGAGTTCAGTAAGTTTTGTTAGTTTTCCAAGTTGAGGTGGTATTTCTCCATTCAACTCAAGGATGCTAAGATCAAGAACACGAAGAAACGAAAGATTGCCAAGAGACGGAGATATAGTACCGACAATCCCTCTCAAGATGTCCACGTCATCGCTAGAAAGAATACCTCTACGTTCGAGTCTAACGACACGACCATTGGTGGGATCACAAGTAATACCATCCCATTTGGTGCAGCAATCAGTCGATATCTTCCAAGTTACTAACTGTTGATTTGGATCTTTGGTGATCTTAGCTTTGAAATCAATCAAAGCCGCTTTGTCTACCTTATGACATGCTTGGGTTGTTTTTGAGAATGCAGAAAAGGAGAAACAGATTACTAGAAAAAGAAAAAATGAGTAGAATTTAATCATCATCTTACAAAAAAAGCTTCACTAATGTGATGAAAGTTAGTGCAGTGAGTGGCTTGATGATTAGAAAGATGAGGAAACTTAGGTATTTGTAAGGAAGGTTTCACATGAAAAATGGGTGAATAATACTTATAATTTATTCAAGTAGAGAAATGGAGACTTTAAATTGCAGTAATAATTAGTATTGAGGAAATAATAACTTAAATTATTCGAGGAGGGATCGAAGACTGGGTCCAATTTAATGAAGAGAAATAAAATACAAATACAGACGTACTTATATGAGAAGACGCGTCTCTATATATACATGAACAAGGAAAACGTGATTCCATCATTTATTATTTTATGGAAGGACAAGTGATCCCCATTTCAAGTCTCCATCTTATCAGGAGAAATAAGTATCGGTGGTATTTCAAGTGTATAATAATACCATAAACATTCATATGCATATGACATATTAGGTTAACCAGATGGGCAGGTACTACAGGGCTTATGGTGGCCAGTACTTGGTTAAACAGTGAACTGCTGAACCCATGGCTGAGCCATGAAATAAGTCAGGTTGGAGTAGGTATTCCTCATGGCTGAGCCATGAAATAGTTCAAGCAAGAGCTATTGAAGTTCACTATGTTTGTACTCTTGATCAGATATCCCATGGTCTTACAAAGGGGATATCAAACGCTTCTCTGCCTTTAGAACAAAGCTTTGAGTTATTTGCCGGTTTGCCCTCTTCCAAGCTTGAGTGGGTGGAACAGAGACCGGATAAAACTCAACAAAGAGGGAAGAGTATCCATGATCACCATTGCCTTCAATGAATCTTGTAGCATTTTATGAAAAAAATATCTGCACTCAGATACTGCCGTGCTTATCGGGTTCGTATTTGCTAAACTCTATAACTTGAGCCCGATAAAATTACAGGGAGCGGTTAACATCACCTCTTGAAATTGCGGTTAACCCCCGGCCTTTTCGAATCGCTCCTTCATCAACCCCAGGGGCGGCCCGGTCCCAAAGCAACTAAAGTTGTCCCTTTGGGCTCCAACGTGGTTAAGGGTCTCAAATTTCAAATTTTGTATAATGCTTTTAAAATAATAACTATATCAAATAGATTTTATACATAATTTATGAGTTAAAAGGCCAAAAAATGGACTCAAATAGAAAAAACCCCACTAAAAAAATTATTATAAAAAAAAAATTCATTTTTAGTATTTTTAAACTGTTGATAACATATATGATTACGTTGTTAACAAAACACTCTTATTTTTTTCATAATCTCCTTTTTAACATATATAAATACTAGGTATTTCCCGCGCCCTGCGGGCGTTGTCAATCCCGTCAGACTTACACCAGTCGTGATCGAAAACTTTCATAATACAAGCACGGTGTGTTCAGACATTCGCTCGGATGAACGTACTACATTTGTCTAGGTAAATCGTCGTCTGATGTTACACGAACCAAGCAAAAACCTAGACGTGCTAGCGTCACATGATATTAAAATACGCAAAAAAGTGCTAGCACGTCTAGGTTTCGGTTGGTCCATGTAACATATATAATTGTGTTGTTACAGACCGTTGACAACGTATGTGACAACACCCTGACTTGCTATAAAATGTTGACAAGTATATAATTGTCCTGACTTGTTATAAAATGTTGATAACATATATAATTATGTTGTTAACAATGTACATAGTACATTAGCCAAAATATTATTTGTCCTTTAATGAGTTTGTTAAATACAAAATATAATATGCATAACATTTTAATTTTTTTTGGAAAAGACAAACAAAAAATTGCATTACTCTAAATGTTTATGTCGTAAGAAAAACAAAAAATGCGGAAACCATTTCTTTCTTCACATGACAAATCGAAAAACTCTTTAGTCAAAATGTTAGTGTCAGTCTTTGTTTGTCAAATGCAAACGACAAAATGCAAAACATTTTCGCAAACTAATTTTTGAGCAAAAATAATATTGTTTACAAATGTACAAAATTTTTGAGCGCAACTAAGATTTGTTCAGAAATTTTCAAAAATATTTTTGACGTTGATTTCGGGGTAAAATTGTACTTTTACAAAATACATTTTTTTTTTCAAATTGGCCATGGTTTCATATTATTTCCCAAATTTTGGTTTTTTAAATTATCCTCCAATTTTTACATGGGGTAAGTTGTAGCTTAGGGGATAAGAGGATTGCATTTATGTAAGAGGTCAAGGGTTCAATTCCTCTTCAAATCATTATATTAAAGAATATTTATTTATTCGAATATACACAATATTAGCCCCCAAATTTCAACTTCACTTCAGGCCTCCCAAATGTTTGGGCCGCCCCTGAATCCAACCCTTCATCATGGAAACCACTTTGTCTCTAAACCTATCATCATCAATCAACAATGAGTAGTTAGAGAGATAAATAAAACAATGAGTAGTTAGAGAGATGAATAACCTTGCTTTAGAGAGGTAAATAGAGTAAAACAATTATGAGAACTTTGATTTCAGACCAACCTTGATATACAATGAGGAGTTAGAGAGAGAGAAAGAACTTTGATCCAAAATCACTAATATTAAAAATACTCTCGGGAACTCTACTCACAGACGGGTCTCAGACCACTCTGACAGGTTTCAGACATGACAATCCGAAATCTCTTGGACTGATCCGAGTCCGAAGCTTTGCTTTAGATTTCGAATGGGACAATCCACACCCAGATGTCAATAGACGTTTGGGGTCAAAAGAGATCGACCTTAGTCGAAAGAAATTTAGTCTAACATAAACAAGGGACTGATTTTGGTACGAATTAGACATGTGATTGACAAATGTAGGTGACCAAGAGCCGTTTCTAAGAAGACGAAAGTGTTGGAATCGGAGCCAATTTTGGCTCGACCCGACTCGTCAAACTCAGAAACCGAACGCGCCATTGCGTTCGTCTCGTCGAGATCTTAAATTTAGAGCAAAGAATTACTCGAATCCGATTCCGGATGAATGAGAAATTCGAGTTTGAAGTTTGGGTGAAAAAACGGTTAAGTCAGGGTCTGAAACGTCAAACGGGACAAGTTAGATCAGGGGTCGTTTGAGCGAATACCACGCGCATCCAAATCTGTGGGCACATTTCGGGACTGATCTAACGGTGGGCGTTCCACCCGAGTTTTCTAGCCAGATCCGACGTCCCAGGGTCCAACCGACTCCAATATTCAGTTATTCTTTCTGTTTAGTCCCTCCTTTCGAATGGATACATCTTTTAACCCAACAGACACTATACACCTATTCAATTCCTATATAAACCCATCAAACCCACTTCATTTTTCATCAATTCAATTCATTCTCTTCTTCTCTTCCCTTCTAACAATTAGAGGTTCTGGTTAGCCTAGAATATCTAATTAAAGAAGTATTTTCTAGAGAATCTGGTTAGACTAGAATATCTGAAAAAGGAAGAAAGAAGTCTCGAGTGAAATTTGAATTTCAGAAGCATCTAGAAGATCATCCGCATTAGTCCAAGAGCTCATAATACTGACAAAGGTTCGTCCGCTTTCAGAATATAGAAGTACCATCTTAAAATTCTGAAAGGTTAGTCGTTGTATCCCGAAGGCATTCACCCTAACGTTTGGTACTGTTACAGGGGTGTAAAATGTCTTAAGGAAAGAGAATTTATTCTTGCCTCGACTACATTAAACACCTATCTCGGTTAGCCCGAAAGAAGGAATATTGATTAATCATTATTCTTTATTAGTTTATCTCTCTATAAGTTAGAGAAAGGAAACTCTGTCCAAATCAAGCCAAGACAGAGAGAAATCGACTTATCGATTAATAACCAGAGAACAACAATCTTAAGACATTTTTAAAGCGATTAATTCTCTGGTTATAAGATATTAATAAAGTATACTTTCTGTGTGTTTCAGAAAAGGAAATGGCACGAACAAGAACCACTCTATGAGTTATTCCGCCTAACACAAACAATGGGGAAAAACCAGAGAAGTTCAAGGGATCTGACTTCAACCGATGGAAGTTGAAGATGATGTTCTACCTAACGACATTGGGTCTGGTTAAATACTTAACCGAAGAGAGACCCACCCATGCAGAAATAGAGGATGAGGCACAACGTACTGCTGAAATAGATGCATGGAAACAAGAAGACTTCTTGTGCAAGAACTATATCCTGAACAGTTTAGATGACGGACTCTATAATCTATATTCGGTTATAGAAACGTCTAAACAACTGTGGGACACCCTTATCAATAAGTATAAGACTGAAAAGGCGGGTGTCAAAAAGTTCATCGTAGGACGATTCTTGGACTACAAGATGACTGATTCAAAACCAGTTATGAACCAAGTCCAGGAACTGCAGAGTCTCCTACAGGAACTACAAGCAGAGAACATGATAACGAATGAACCTTTCCAAGTCCGAGCTCTGATTGAAAAATTACCCACGGGGTGGAAAGACTTCAAAAATTATCTCCGCCACAAGAATAAGGATATGAGCCTTGAAGAACTCATCCTAAAGCTTCGAATCGAAGAGGACAGTCGCACTGCCGAGAAGAACTCTGAAAGACTCTCGAGTGTGAACGTCGTAGAGACTGGTCCAAGTAAGAAGCGTAAGCATCTGTCTAAAGACGGAGGAAAGCCGAAGAAAAAGACGAGGTTCGGCCAATGCTACAACTGTGGCAAACGAGGCCATATGGCAAAGGATTGTCGTTCCAAAACCGGCAAAAGACATAAGAAGCCGAATGACCAAGCCTCGCTGATAGAAGATACCGAAACTCAGAATCTATGTGCTATGGTTACTGAAGCCGAAGAAGTAACTGAGAAACTTCAGAACTTGAACCTCTATGCAGTGGTATCTGAAGTCAACCTGGTTAACAACCAGAGAGAGTGGTGGGTCGACACCGGAGCAACTCGTCACATTTGTGGTGACAAAGGCCTCTTCTCCTCTTATAACGAAATAAGTAAAGGAGAAACCCTGTTCATGGGAAACGACTCAACCACCCAGGTCAGAGGAAAAGGGAAGATCATACTAAAGTTCACTTCAGGAAAGGAAGTAACTTTGAACGATGTACTTCATGCTCCAGATATCCGAAAGAATCTGGTTTCTGGTTCTCTTCTAAGTAAGAATGGGTTCAAACTAGTCTTTGAGTCAAACAACTTCGTCTTGTCTAAGAATGGGATGTATGTTGGGAAGGGCTACTTATGTGGGGGGTTATTTAAACTAAATGTAACCTCTGTAACGCCAAAGGCGTCTATTATTAATAAAATTAATAATTCCGTTTATATTGCTGAGTCTTTTAATATTTGGCATGAAAGACTAGGACATGTGAATAACAAGTCATTAAAGAAATTAATGAACTTAGAGTTAATTCCGAAAGTCGAAATTGATTCAAAACAAACATGTCAAACATGTGTAGAATCAAAAATGACTAAGACATCATTCAAATCAATAGAACGAGACACAGAACCTCTAGACTTAATTCACAGTGATATTTGTGACTTAAAGATGGTTCAAACCAGAGGAGGTAAAAAGTACTTTATCACCTTTATCGATGACTCCACTCGGTTTTGTTATGTTTACTTACTAAGAAGTAAGGATGAAGCAATCGATAAGTTCGAGCTTTATAAAACCGAAGTGGAAACTCAACTTAATAAAAAGATTAAGACTTTGAGAAGTGATCGAGGTGGAGAATATGAATCTCCTTTCGCCGAAATATGTGCGAAGAATGGCATAGTTCATCAAACAACGGCTCCTTATACACCTCAACAAAATGGTGTAGCAGAGCGGAAAAACAGAACATTAAAAGAAATGATGAACGCGTTCTTGATAAGTTCTGGTTTACCTCAGAACTTGTGGGGGGAGGCGATATTATCGGCGAATCATTTATTAAATAAGTTACCCCATAGAAAAACCGGTAAAATTCCATATGAATTATGGAAAGGGAGGATGCCATCTTTTAAATACACGAAAGTGTGGGGGTGCCTAGCAAAGGTATTAGTTCCTCCTACTAAACGGGTCAAGACAGGACCTAAAACTGTGGACTGTGTATACATAGGGCCCGCAATAAATAGTGGCGCCTATAGATTTCTAGTACAGAAGTCTGAAATCGAAGATATACACGTAAACACCATTCTGGAATCAAGAGATGCTAAGTTCTTTGAACACATCTTTCCTTTCAAACAGAATTCAGAAGTCTCATCTGAAAGTAGAAAACGTGTAAGAGATGAGGAAGAGGAAAATCTAGAAACATCTAAAGAAGATGATATGGAAATCGAGGAAACAACACTCGAACCTCGAAGAGGCAAAAGGACAAAGAAAGCTTAGACATTTGGTCCTGATTTTCTAACCTATATGATAGAAAATGAACCTCAAACCTTCACAGAAGCAATGACTACTCCAGAAGCTCCATTCTGGAAAGAAGCTGTTAATAGTGAAATAGAATCCATCATGCAAAATCATACATGGGAGCTAGTAGACCTCCCACCGGGTTGCAAGCCTTTGGGATGCAAATGGATTTTCAAAAGAAAATTGAAAACGGATGGATCTATAGACAAGTATAAAGCAAGACTTGTCGCACAGGGATTCCGACAAAAAGAAGGGTTAGATTATTTCGACACCTACTCTCCAGTTAGTCGAATCACCTCAATAAGAGTGTTAGTAGCTATAGCATCCTTATATAATCTAGAAATTCATCAGATGGATGTGAAAACCGCTTTCTTAAACGGACAACTCGAAGAAGAGATTTATATGAACCAACCAGAAGGGTTCATAGCTCCGGGACAAGAAAAGAAAGTGTGTAGATTAGTGAAATCACTATATGGGCTAACGCAAGCTCCAAAGCAGTGGCACTTAAAGTTTGATGACACATTATTATCAAACGGATTCAAGATCAACGAATGTGATAAATGTGTCTATACAAAAATCACTGCGAAAGGATGTGTTATTCTATGTCTGTATGTAGATGACATGCTAATTATGGGAAATAATTTAGATGTCATCAATACAACTAAAAAGATGCTTTCGAAAACTTTCGACATGAAAGATTTAGGGAAAGCAGAAGTCATTCTTGGAATTAAGGTTTCCAAGACGGCTGAAGGGATAAGTTTATCTCAAACGCATTACGTTGAGAAAATCTTAGAAAAATTCAGCAAAGATGACCTAAAAATGGCGAATACTCCGATAGATCCAAGTATTCACTTAATGAAGAATACAGGTAACGCAGTAAAACAATTAGAGTACTCTCGGATTATTGGAAGTCTGATGTACCTAATGAACTGTACTCGACCAGACATAGCCTACCCAGTCAGTAAGCTAAGCAGATTTACGAGTAACCCGAATAACACACATTGGAACGCCATAACGAGAGTGTTACGGTATCTAAGAAAAACAAAGGAGTACGGACTCCATTATACCACATATCCCGCAGTCTTAGAGGGTTATGCAGATGCAAATTGGATATCAGATACCGACGACACTAAGTCAACCAGTGGATATGTGTTTACACTGGGAGGGGCTGCCATATCTTGGAAATCTTCGAAGCAAACGTGCATTGCTCGATCAACAATGG
>BEHA01001570.1:155175-203302 GCA_002897215.1 Eschscholzia californica subsp. californica
AGCATGGTGTATCAAACTAAAAATATAGGCAATGAAAAGAAAATAAGTTTAACTAATTAAAACAACTTAAACTTTTAAACGCAATCAAGAGAATTAATTATACAAAAATATATCTCTAAAAGATCAAAAAATGGGTTTCATTGTAAAATCCTAGATGGAGAGTCTTAGCTAATCATGATCGAGATTTGAATAAATATGAATAATAAAAGAGAATGGAAGAAACCTTAACTTTTTCGCTATTTCCAAACCAAACAGGGCCTTAGGGAAATGATTTCCTTATGTTTTTCCTGTCTGGCAGCCAAACGCGCCCTAAGGAAATCGATTTTCTCGTCTTCTTGGAAGTATTTTCTCTCTGGAAAAATTATTTTCCAGAGAGATTATTGACCCAAACGTGGTCTTCTTCCTCCTCTGATTTTCTCTCACTCTTCTCACTCTCTCTGAAATCTTTTCTCACTCAAATTTGTTCAAACAGGAAGGAAGCTCTCTGTTTCCATCTCCATTTTACTTCTCTCTGTTTTTCTCTCTCTCTCACAAAGATAAGAAGACAATTAAGAACAAGTTGGAGATGATAAAATAAGAAGCTTTTCTGTTTATTCTCTTTTCTGTCTCTCTTTGTAATTTCTCTCTCTCTCACTAAGAAGTAATTGCAAAGAAAAAAGACAACAGTAGATGATGATGAGTCCAATTCCTTCCTCTCTGTTTTAGCCAAATGGATACACTGACAATGGTTCTCTTTCACTCTCTCTGTTTATCACTTTCTCTCACAAAAAACAATAAGCACAAAGAAAAGAAAAGAAATAGATGATGATGATGATGATGATGATGATGATGATGGTGTCTCTCTCTCTCTCTCTAATATTCTCTGTTTTGGTTGAGCTACCAGAGGATGACCCCCAGTCGAGAGATAATGATTAATCCGAGATCCCCCTTCAGTTTTGTGATATCTCTATATATATAGAGAAGAGGGCAGCCGAGTTAATGGCAGTCCTATTTTCTCCCAAATCATCACTGAAGATAAGAGAAGATATCTTCTCTATGTTTATGATTTTCAACCGAATCAATCCATCTCTCTACAATCACTGAGATCTTTCCAAAATATCAATTCTTTCCATCTCTTGGTTTTAAATCTTTCCTTATCTCTCTAAAGATAATTTCCAGCCGTTCTTATCAAGAATATCACCTCAAATCTTCTTTTCCTTGTTAGTTTCAATCGGTTTTGTAGAGGTGGAAGAAGAATCATTCCAAAAAAAAACATGTCCTCTCTCTCTCTCTAAATAATATCTCTCAAGCTACTGTAATGGAGAAAGTTCAAATCCGTATGTGAGAAGAGATTGGTTTCTAGGATAACATGCTTCACGGCCAGTTAACATAGATTAAACACCATCCTTAGATTTAATCCAGCTGTCCCTGAAACAGTACAGATCGTTGGATTCCAATGGACGCTCGAGAGAAGTATTCTGGCTCTTGCGTCAGGTTACACAAAATCTTGGACTAATGGAGCAGCCTGATACACCCCCAAATATGACCGAAACTAGCCCGAACAGCTTTGTAGTCGTTAATCTAATTCCATCTTGCGCGCCACATGTCGCCGAGGGCTCCATGTTGACCTTTAGTCAACTAATATTGACCCCAACTTTGATTCACTATTATTTTTCCATCCGGACTCCGATTCGACTCCCGTTTCTGTCGTTGGGTTCATCTTGGACTCTACTTTCATCCAAGTACCACAATTGACCAAAATATCCAGCCAACTTTTATCTCCAAATGACCAGAATACCCTTAGCATGCATTTTTCTCGTTTTTATCTGTTTATCGTGCACAATTCTTCAGAAGACACCTGAGAAAGAAAAACAAGCAAATCATCAGAGTAACAGCTTGAAATGGACTAACTAGCCCGAGTTAAGAGATTCAGATGGGACATTTTCATGTCTCATCAACCATCTCTTGCAACTTAAATTGTTGGGTGTTCCAAGCTTCAGATATTATCGAAAGAATCAATATTTTGTTCGTGGGAGTGATATTTTTTTTCAAAATTATAGTCGGACTTATATATCATATGTTTAAATTTGGTTTTTTTCCTTTCAGATTAGGTCTTAGTATTTGATAATGTTTAGAATTGAAATTTTCCTTTCATATTAAATATTATTATTTGATAATGTTTATATTTGACATTTTCCTTTCAAATAAAAATAGTACTTATTTAACTACCGTAAATAATTAATTTTTCTGTTTCGATTTTCTCTTCACTATGAGTAGGTTAGAAAAAGGCGAGAGAAACATGAAGAGAAGATTTTGTAGTGACCTTAGTTAGGGGTGTACTCGAGCCGAGCCGATGCGATTAGTAAGATGTTCAAGTTTAGCTAGTGTCTTTCATTGTTTGCTCGAGATCGGTCGAGCTCTGTCCACTTTCTCGAGCTTCACTCGTATATGTTTCAAAGATCTCGAGCTCGCATTGTTTAAGCTCGTTTGTTAAAACACTTCAAATTAAAATAACTTTCCTAAATTTCAAAATACTTCAATGTTCATTGGTCACATACAATAATAATGGTTAATGATTCGAATTCCAATAATGTTTTGATGGTTGGTACTCCATCTACAAGTTTCAATACAAATACATAATTATGTGCTACACTATTATAGATAATATGTTAAATGAGTTGTTCACGAGTGGCTCGTGATACAGTAAAGAATGATCAAACTCGGCTTGTTTATATAAACGAGCATGATTCTGGGCTCGTGTTAAGCTCGTACTCGTTAATCTTTGAGTCGAACATGAACAATAATCGAGCCAAGCTCGAGAAGCTCATTATAAGCTCAACTTGATTACACCCCTAACCTTAGTCCCCTATATGGCATCGAGGAAGCTAGATTGGTTTTTCTTTCTATATATGTTTCCCTTTGAAATTAGAGGAATACCTTATTCTAGTTTGATATGCTTCTCGACTATGGTTGTCCATGGTTGTTTGATGTTGGCTATTGGAAGAAACATCCTCTTCATATTTTTCCTTCTATTTTATGTCCAAGACACTCATAAGACAAGAAGAAAGCATTTAGTGTTTTGCTTCAGAGATAGTCGTTTACTCTGAAAAAAAACGAAGCTAGTAATCAAGATTGACTTTGGGGGCATATTTATTTTGACCGCGGCTTTGGGGAAAATAAAGACTTAGAGACATATTTTCTTTTTAGACAAAAAATTGACATGATTGTTATTAACCCCCTAATCTTCATTCTTCATTATCACTCCTTTCTTCCTCTTTCTCCCATTGAATCTCACAAACTCTCCATCTCTCTAACGAACTCTATATCTCTTCCCTTCTCTCTGTCATTATCTCTCTCCCTCTCTCTTCCCCTCTTTGTTCTCTCTCCCCTCTCTCTCTGTCGTTCTCTCTTTCCCCCTCTCCCTGTTGTTCCCTCTTTCCCCCTCTCTCTCTCTCGTTCTCTCTCTCTCCCCTTCTATCTATGTCTTTCTATCTCTCCCCCTCTCTGTCGTTCTCTCTCTCCCTCTCTCTCTGTCATTCTCTTTCTCTCTCTATCTCTCTCCTTAATCTAGGGTTTCTAAATTATCTACCTCTATTTCTCGATGTAGGGTTTCCTACAGAAACAAGTTTATATAACTTAGGGTTTCTTATGATTGTTGTGCTTGTTGTTCATTCCTGCCTATTGAAGGTAAAATTTGATAATTGTAGAGTGAGATTTAGGCACAAAAAGAGAATTTTTGTGATGTTTATTCTATAGAAGAAAACATAGAGGTGGTGACTAACTCTAATGAGGAATTTTAGATTTTAGAGGAACATGCGGATTGGCTGAAGCTTTTAAAAGAGATTTGTGAAAAAAAATTCTTTCTTCAATGGTGTCAATATATTATTTATCTTTTGTTGGTCAGAATCTGAGCATTTGGTGGGTTGATTTACTTTGTTGTTCTTCGGACTCGATATGAAGATGTGAGGAGATGAAGATTAGGGGGTTAATAACAATCATGTCAATTTTTGGTCTCAAAAGAAAATATATCTCTTAAGTCTTTATTCCCCAGAGATTTTTCTTTATTCCCCAAAGCCGCGGCCTTTATTTTTTGGCTAAAAAATTTACTAAGTCGTATATTGCCTCCTAATCTTCATCTTTCCCTCACTCCAACCCGACAAATTCCACCACCATTTTCATCTTCATTTTTTCCTCCTTTCTCATTTATTTTTTTTCTTCACTTCATTTCCCGATATTTCTCTCTCTAAAAACTATCTTCTTCAACTCAGATTCATGTTGAAGTTCACACCAAATCTTTGTTAATCAATTCTTACCCAATTCTGATATTAGATCAGTATGTGGGTTTATTAGACGTATGGAAATGGATCGGCCACCCGATCCATAATGACAACTGATCCACTTGATACACACAATCGGCCAAGATAAGATATATAACTCTACATATTGTATTTAGATTACTATCAGTATTTATATATCTTCCTTAGAAGATTTACCCTAATTGATATAGATATTAGTATAAATACATGTATTATTGATTTGATAAATACAAGAGAAAGTTAACATATTCTCAATTCATATCCCGCTACTGTTCTCGGGTTTTCTCTCTCTCTCTTTCATTCTCAATCAACCGAACTATCTAAGTGATAGTTCTCACATGGCACAAGAGCCACTTATCATTATTTTTTTTAATCCATGGCCTCTACTATTGATCTCTTCTGAAAATGGTGCAAACAACTCTTCATTTCCTATGTTTGATGTTCACCACTCGGACTCTCCGTCTACTGTCTTGATTACCCTACTTCTATGTGGCGATAACTATGCTTCCTGGTCTCGGGGGATGAAAATGGCTCTCCGAGCTAAAGACAAGCTTGTTTTCGTTGACGGTTCTATCCTGAAACCAACTTCTCATACTGAGTTGCACGCATGGGACCGTTGCAGTGATTTGGTTTCTAGCTGGCTTGTTAACTCTGCCAACCTCGATATTCGCCAATCTATTCTTTATGATGAAACTGTGTCTGATATTTGGTGAAATCTATATGATCGGTTTCGTCAAACTAATGCACCGAACTCAAACGTGCGATTTCATCGTTGAAACTGGAAGCTTCTGACATCTCCGCCTATTTTACACATCTTAAAACTCTACAAGATGAACTTCAATTATTATTGGTAGTGGAACCTTGCTAATGTGGACACGGTAAATCATCACTTGATCGGTCTAATCAAGACCGAACCATTGAGTTCCTTTAAGGACTCCATGATCGTTTTGCCGCTATTTGGAAATAAATACTTCTTATGGATCCTTTCGCTTCTGTTCTCAAGATTCATAGTCTTGTTAAACAGGAAGAGGTTCAACAAAATCTCATGCATGACACCACTACGGGTCCTGAAGCCGCTACCTTGGCCGTTGGTTCACATGATTCCTCTTCGGCCCAATGGTCTGACCATCCTAACCGATCTGATAGGGCTGACCTCGCCCAAAACGATCACGACCCTACTGTGACTATTGTAGGCAACCTTCAAGCTACTTGTTATAAGTTGCATGTTTTTCCTCCATGAACCCGCCAATCCCAACTCGTTGGAAATGTTGTTGTTGGATCGGTTCCTGACCCTACCCAACCGGGAGTTCCTTTAACCACATCTATGACTCAAGACCAATATCGTCACCTGGTCCAATCATTTGAACAACGGAAGATGCTTCAAGGCAATACGGTTGCAGGCACCTCCGACCCTTCCATCAATCTAACGAGTAATTTTCTTTACAATCTTCCTTAGGTAATAGATTCTGGAGCCGCTAAAAATATTTGCTCTTCTACTCTTTTTTCCTTCTCTAATCTCACAGGGTTTCAAACTAATTGGATTTCTGAAGGTGCGTGAATATTACTTTTAAATCTCAATTTGAAACCCTAATTCTTGAATCTTCTTTGCAATATGTCAAAAAAATTGTAATTCAAGCGGTTGATAATAATTTCCCATGTGCTTTAATTTATCATGACTTCAAGCATCTTATCTTAATGGTGCTGGAATTGAGAATATAGAAGTGTGTTCAATCTACCCATTCATCTACGTTGCTGTTATGGTAAATCCCTTTGGACCTTACCCTTTGTTAATGGTAACGCAAAGTATTTATTTTCTCTTGATTTATCTTCTTTAACGGGTTCAATAAAAAAAAAAGATTCAATTTTTTTAGGGTTTTGATTTGTAGTATTTCTATTAATGAGTATTTGGGCTTTCCTGAATTAGGGTTTTGATCTACTTAGGGGTGGCAATTTGGTCCGAACCGGCGGTTTTTTCCCAAACCCGCCCCTAATGGAATGGGTTTTACCGACCCGTTTATTAAACGGTTCGGGTTTAGTATGAAGTTAAAAAAAATAATCGAGTTCGGGGCGGGTTTGGTATTAGATAGTAAACTCCGCCCCGAACCGATTAGTACGAGTATATTAAATATATGTTTTATTTAAGTTTATGTTTCTAAAAATTTAGTCTTATATTATCAATTTAACTATGTTATGTTATATATTATTTAAGTAGTTGTAGTGTTTATGATTGATATACTCAAAATCTTATAAAATTTTGTTAACGATTGTTATGTTACTTCAAACTAAAATAACTTCTGTGAAACAAAATATATTAAACGGGGCGGGGCGGTAATGGTTTAGCAATTTTTAATTTGGGCGGGTATGGTAATTGAGTATCCACCCCGATTAATTATTGAGACGGTAATGGCAAAACCCGTTTGCTAACGGGACGGAGTTGGGAAGGGGATGAACCGTCCCAAACCCGCCCCGTTGACATCATCTACTGGCCCGCCGCAGCCGAAGGGAATAGAAGTGAAAGATGAGAACGGTGGCCGAAATTTGTGGTAGCCAGTATTTGTGGAGTTGAGGTGAGTGGAGATGAAGACGAAGATTAAGGGGTAAGAGACAACTTAGTAAATGTTTGGGTCAATCAATAAATACGCCCCTTGAATCAATCTTGATTGACTAAGTCTATAAACTCCGAAGACATTAAATTAAAGGGAGAAGTAGAAAGGGAAAGGAAATATCTAACACCGACAAAACACATTATATTTGCAGGCCTTCTAGTTAGTTGGACAAAATGGAAATTTAGCTTTGTTGATTGAAAAAATAAAGAATTACAGAAAATTAGCCTGACGTTTTATGATACTTAAATTATAGAGTTCTTTCTTTTTTGACCCCCTAGTTTGTGACCAGCTTCTTTTTGGTTTTTTTTTTTTTCGTAAATTCAAAATTGATATTCTTTTGTTAACTCCGTGAATTAACTTTAATGGTTAACCTCTTCGTTGCCATAATTACCCTTCTTATAAAAATGACCTCTCTAACCTCTCTTTCTCTCTCTATTTTAAGCCACCTTATTCCTTATCTCCTTATTTTCCATCCACTTCGCCACATTTGACCTGCATCTCACTTCTTTCTCTCGACTACACTTTTTTGTGGCCGAATATCGCTAGCCCGGCGACCTTTCAACCCTAAAAAAAATAAAATAAACATTCCTTTCTCTCTTCTTTCTAATGGGTGGAAGATGATTTTGTCAGTTGATTAGGACCACAGATAACAATAGTTACTGAATATCAAAACTTTATATCAGATAACAAGGAAAAAACCTAACTTAGATAACACTACAAGAGAACATGAAACAGGCTTTTGCTATTCCCCAATTAAGCACTTCTCGGTCAAATAGTGGCTTTTAGATGTTCTTCTCCCTACCCATTCCTTTCATCTTCGGTTTCGAATCTCTCTATCTCTTTCTCCTCGTTCTAAAAGGTCAAGTACACAATGTCTCTTGATTGATCTCCAAAAAGTCATCAACGGCTCTTCTCCTCAAACCACCGGCCAATCTCAATCGCAAATTGATCTCCAAGAACTTTACCTACTCTCATATCAATTATTTCACCGTTCTTCTTGCATCCGTTGCTATTGTTTCTGGTCTCACTCATCCTTTCTATCTCCTCGTTCTTCTTTGTGTTCTTGCTGCTTGGATCTTTCTTTACTTATTCTGATCATCTGAGTTATTCTCTTCGGTCGGACTTTCAGTGATAAAGAAAACTCTCGGATTTCTCTCTATATCTAGTATTATCTTTATTACTTAGGGACAAACTTACAACAATCAGTACAAAATTTCAAATCTTGTAGGCCTCGGATTTTGCAAGAAAATCAGTTTAAACAAATGAATATATGTAAGAAAAATGATGCGCGCAAAAACATCCATCCCTATAATTTTTTTTTGAGAAATCGATTCTACGTTAGTCGTTACAAGGCATTGATACATCATGAAGATGTGATAAACACGATAACCACCTAATTTAAACTATTAATGACGATGTCAAAGTACGACAAATTTATTACATTATTATTTACTATATTTATTGTCTAAATTACATGAGATAAATCCTGATGGCAAATTGCTTCCACCCAAACTCGATTCCGCGACATCATAAACTTAAGAGGGAGTGTCCAACCACTGCACCAAAGGGAGTGGACACCTTCTATAATTGTTGTAATATAGTTTGTGAGTAGTTCTTTTATCAATTTAATAGACATATATTTTGCATGTGAAGAAAAAGAGAGTTAGTACAATCTATGCAGGTAGTCATTCATGTAGAAATTAAACTCTTGAAAATAACCTGTACTTTTTTTTGTTGAACGAAAATAGAGAAGTTAGTAAGGAGACCAACCTGTTATCAGCAATAAATTCTATAGCTGTAAGTGAACAAACTCATGCACCTTAAATTTCTTTGAGTTATTTTCTTTTTGACTTCCTGTTTTGTGCTCAATTTTCTTTTTGACCAGCTATATTTTGTAAATTCAAATTTGGTCTTTTTTGTTAACACCGTCGGTTAACTTTCATAATTTTTTTGTTTCCATAATTTTCCTTCTTATAAAATTGATTTTTTTAATTCAAAATTAACCCCCTATTAATATGGATCAATTCTAAAAAAATTCCAACCTTTTTAGACGAAATTAGGGGCCGAAATAGAATTGTAAGAGCCAGTTTCCTAAATGAGAAAGATGGGTTATAGGCGGTTTCAATTTGCGTATAGGCGGTTTCCTAAATAGAGTTGTGTGAGTCGTCTTCATCTATCTTTCAATAAAGATTTCTTGTTCGCCCGAGGACGTAGGCTTTAAAGCCGAACCTCGTTAATTCTGTTCGCATATTTAGATTTTGGCTTAGCTTTTCGATTAATTTTCATAGTCGGATCAATTTCTAGGATAGGTTCGATAGCTTCCGCGACTTTTACTACTAACAATTGGTATCAGAGCCTTGTTGAGATTGAACGAAGAGAAGATGGGATCGAGAAGTGGTACGGTCAAAGCAGGGAAATATGAGATAGAGAAGTTCAATGGGAAAAACGATTTTTCTTATTGGCGGATGCAGATGAAGAATCTGCTAATCTCGCAGAAATTACACAAGACGTTGACGGGAAAGAAACCAGGAGATATGTCAGATGAGGATTGGGATGAGTTAAATCTCGAAGCAGGGCAACCATTATGTTGTGTCTTGAGAGGGACGTGGCGTTCCTAGTAGACGGAGAAGTAACAGCGGCGAGTGTGTGGTTAAAGCTAGAAAACAACTTCATGACGAAAACTTTAACGAATCGGGTCTACTTAAAATCCAAATTATTCACATGTAGAATGGAAGAGGGTTCTTCTATTCAGGAATATGTGAATTGGTTTGACAGGATTATCTCAGATTTGAAGGATATTGATGTTAAGGTTGAGGATGAGGATCAAGCTCTCATATTGTTACTTTCATTGCCTAAATCCTATGAGAACCTTGTTCAAATTTTGATGCTTGTTGGTGATAGTCTAAGCATGGAAGAGACGAGAAATTCGTTATTAGCGGATGACCTTCGTAAGGTTGCTACTAGCAGTATGACGTCCGGTGGAGTAGACAAGGATCAAGCACAATGGTTGTTTGTAACGAGGGGGAGGAGTAATGAAAGGGGAAAGGGAAAGGGTGGGAAATCTAGATCCAAATCAAAAAAATGTGCTTTAGTTGTGGTGAGCTTGGCCACTTTAAAGCGGTTTGTCCAAAAAGAAAGTTGAAGCAAAAGAACGAAGGCAACAAGGGGAAACAAGAGATGCAAGAGGCGGGATATGTGTCAGAAGACCCTGACGAATGTTTCTCGGTAACAGAGGTGTCTGAGAAGATCTCCGATAAGTGGATGCTTGATTCAGGGGCGTCACACCATATGTGTCCAAATAGGGAGTGGTTTACTACCTATAGGAGTATAGATGGTGGTACAGTTATACTGGGTGATGATAGTATATGTAAAACTGTGGGACTCGGAACAATACGTATCAAGATGCACGATGGAGTGGTGAGAACATTGACGGACGTAAGACACATACCCGATTTGCGGAAAAATCTAATTTCCCTTGGTGTGTTGGAGCGGAACGGCTGTAAGATAATTATAGAGAATGGCTCCATAAAAGTCGTTAAGGGTTCTTTGGTGGTAACGAGAGGTACTCGTTACGGTAATTTATACAAACTTTTGGGGACAACAATGACTGGAGATGTAGCAGTAGGAATCAGTGGAAGGGATCCAACGGCTAGTACGAGGCTTTGGCATATGCGCCTTGGGCATATGTCAGAAAAGGGTCTATCTTTGATGTGCGGGAAAGGCTTGTTGAAGGACATGAAGAATCCTTGCATGGAATTTTGTGAGCATTGTGTGTTCGGGAAGGCACACAGGGTGACGTTCTCTTCAAGCAAACACATTCCTAGTGTGGAAAGCAATGGTTGAGAACAAAACTGGTCGAAAGCTGAAGATGTTAAGATCGGATAATGGGACCGAGTACACGAATAGGGCATTCAAGGAGTTTTGTAATCAGGAAGGCATTGTGAGGCACTGGACAGTAGTAAACACACCTCAACAGAATGGAGTCGCAGAGAGACTGAACCGTACACTACTTGAGAAGGCTAGATATACGCGCTCCAATTCGAGATTAGGCGTAGAATGGTGGGCAGAATATGTTGCTACAGCTTGTTATACTCTGAACATGTCTCCACATTCTTCTTTAGATGGCGGCATACCTTACGAGGTGTGGTCAGGTGAACATGCAGATTACGGGAGACTTAAGGTTTTCGGTTGTACGATCTATTACCATGTTAAAGGTAACAAACTTGACAATAGAGCAAAGAAGGCAATTTTCTTAGGATATCCTACAGGAGTCAAGGGTTATCGGCTATGGTGTACGGAAGACAAGAAGTTTGTAATCAGCAGAGATGTGGTGTTTGATGAGACATCTATTGTAGCTATGGCGAAAGCTACGGTGCCTAGTTGTGGTGATGTTGGGTCTACTAAAGCTCAAGTAGTGGAAGTAGAAGCCGAAGACCAACGGGTTTCTAGGAATCATGATCAGGTGGAGCATCAGGCTAATACTCAGGATGAGGAAATTGATGAACCCGATCATGAGGAGGTTCAAGGGGAAGGTACACAAGTTGTACAACAACAACAACAGGATGTTTCGGTACACACTAGGCCGAAACGGTTATATAAGCCGGTACAGAGGTTAGGGTCAGACAAACCTCTTAGGCATTACGGGCAGGCAAATCTGGTTGAATATGCACTCTCGGTGGAAGACGACGAGCCGGTCACCTTCAGACAAGCTATTACTGCGGCGGAAAGAGAGAGTTGGTTGGTTGCTATGCAAGAAGAGATGGAGTCTCTTCACAAGAACAAGACATGGGAGGTTCTCCCATTGCCCGAAGGTAAGTCTGTTATTGGTTGTAAATGGGTGTACAAGAAGAAAGAGGATTCTTCCGAGATCAAAGGTACAAGGTATAAGGCAAGACTAGTGGCCAAGGGTTATGCACAGAAAGAAGGGGTCGACTACAATGAAATTTTCTCTCCGGTCGTGAAAAATACTTCTATTCGGGTGCTATTGAGTATTGTTGCTCACAGGGATCTTGAGCTGGAACAACTCGATGTTAAAACCGCCTTCTTGCACGGAGATTTGGAAGAAGAAATTTATATGGCTCAACCTGAGGGATACAAGGTTGAGGGCAAAGAAAATCAAGTATGTCGTTTGAGGAAGTCTCTTTACGGATTGAAACAATCCCCTCGCCAATGGTACAAACGATTTGATTTTTTCATGCTAAAGCATGGTTTTCGCAGAAGTGACTATGATTGTTGTGTATACATCAAAAAGCTTCGCGAAGGGGACTTTATTTATCTCCTTTTGTATGTGGATGACATGCTTATTGCTTCTCGAAGCATGGTGGAGATAGATAAGTTGAAATCTCAACTCAGTCAAGAGTTTGAGATGAAAGACATGGGCGCTGCAAAGAAGATACTGGGAATGGAGATTAAGAGAGAGCGGTCAATTAAGAAATTGTACTTGAGTCAGAAAGGTTACATCGAATGAGTAGTTTCTCGATTCGGGATGCAGAATGCGAAGGTGGTGTCAACACCTTTGGCACCACACTTCAGGCTCTCGGGAAGACAATCTCCCACTACTACGGTGGAGAAGGATCATATGGATCGTGTACTGTATGCTAGTGCAGTTGGCAGTTTGATGTACGCTATGATGTGTACTCGTCCAGATATTTCACATGCGGTCAGTGTGGTTAGTAGGTTTATGGCAAACCCGGGGAAGACACACTGGGAAGCTGTGAAGTGGGTCTTGAGGTACTTAAAGGGTACCGTTGATACGGGTTTGTGCTTTGGTGGAGACACATGTCAGGTAAGCGGTTATGTTGACTCGGATTATCCTGGCGATCTAGATAGAAGACGATCTACTACTAGTTATGTATTTAGGGTACATGGTGCTCCAGTTAGTTGGCGATCGATGTTACAATCTACAGTTGCGTTATCTACTACGGAGGCCGAGTATATGGCTATGGCCGAGGGTGTGAAGGAAGCATTGTGGTTGTGGGGTCTTCTGGATGATCTAGGGATTAAGCAGGAGTGCGTAGATGTATGGTGTGATAGTCAAAGTGCGATACACTTGGCGAAGAATCAGGTCCATCATGCTCGTACTAAGCATATCGATGTCAGGTATCACTTTGTCTGATATGTCATAGAGGAAGGTGATGTTTCTCTCATGAAGGTTCACACAGATGAGAATCCCGCGGACATGTTGACTAAAGTGGTGACGTGTAGCAAGTTTTAGCATTGCTTGGAATTGCTACAAATAGGTAGGGGTGAGCAACGGTCGGTTTTTTACGGTTTTGACTCGAGCCGAAGCCGAACCAATAAGTGGCGGTTTGATTAAATCATCGGCCGAAGTCGAGCCGATCATTCGGCCGGCCGACATGGTTCGACTCTGTTTGATTCGGTTCGTTTGAGTTCGGTTGATCGGTTTAACCGAGTACAATTTAGAGAAAATGGTAAAATAATGTTATTCATATCTTTGCATATATCAAAAATATAAATTAAAAACCTATCGTACTTTTCCACCATTACATATACCGAAAATTAAAATTAAAATTTCATCGTACTTTTGCACCATTACAAACAAAAAAAGAAGTAGAATGACGGATGCAAAATCTATAATATTAAGTTACTAACTAAGAATAGGTAGTGGTACATAAAAAATGAGTGAAAACTTACCTTTAAAACTTTTCAATCAAGTTGAATAGGTTGTGGTTGATAAAGCCAACAACAACTAAGAAGGAGGACAAACAGTAGTATGGAAGAGTTGATTAGGGGTATTATATTTTTTTTTCCTTTGTTCTTTAACACTTTCTAACTTTACAAAATTATTATTTCATTTTTCCTTAGGGTTCGGTTAGTTCGGTTTGGGCGGTTTCTAGAAACTCAAGTCGAAGCCAAACCAGACCGATTTAGGTTTGATCGGTTTTTCGACCGAACCGAATCGAACGGTGATCGGTTCGGCCCAAAAATTGATCGGTGCGGTTCGACTTGGTTTGGTTCGGCCAATTGGTTCGGTTTTTGCTCACCCCTACAAATAGGCTCGTGTTAAGTTACCCGAAAGGGCGTAATAGCGACAAGGTAATCTTTATGTGAAGGGTTGGTAGAACTACGGTAGGCTTGATCCTGTAAAAAGGTACGTAGGCAACCATGGTCATATGGTGCAGTCGGATGAAGTTACAAGAAACATATGTATCTTACAAGGAGTATCCTGGTGTTCGTCCAAAATTTGAAGTATATCAAATTGTGTACGAGGTGGAGAATTGTAAGAGCCAGTTTCCTAATTGAGAAAGATGGGTTATAGGCGGTTTCAATTTGGGTATAGGCGGTTTGAATTGATTAATGGCGGTTTCCTTGTTTCCAATTTGTGTCAATTGGCGGTTTAATGGTTACCAATTCCTAAGTCGGTTTATAGCCTCTCCAATTTTGGATTCAATTGGACCGGCTTATAATATATATAAATAGAAGTCTTGAGTGCTTGTATTCAACATCAACACAACAACTCAACAACAACTCAAAAGTTCAATTCAATAGAGAGCTAGATAGAGTGAGAGCAAGTAAGAGAGAAATTTTGTTCATAGTTTTGAGCGGTGTTTAATTTCTCGGTCGTCGAAGATTTAGTATAGAAGGTTGATTTCTATACGGTACCATCTTGGGACGAACTTGCGGGTTGTGTGAGTCGTCTTCATCTATCATTCAATAAAGATTTCTTGTTCGCCCGAGGACGTAGGCTTTAAAGCCGAACCTCGTTAATTCTGTTCGCATATTTAGATTTTGGCTTAGCTTTTCGATTAATTTTCATAGTCGGATCAATTTCTAGGATAGGTTCGATAGCTTCCGCGACTTTTACTATTAACAAGAATTCACTTAAGAAAAAAATTAAAAACATTAGACACCTCATCTCTCCTCCACATCATCACCTCTCTCCTCCACATCATCTCTCTCGCCACTTCATCATCTTATCTGGCGAAGGTAAAATTTTTGGCGACCTTCAATTTATTTTTTTATTTCTTCTTCTTCTTCTTTTTCCCTCTAAAACTCCTTTGAAGGGGCCGAAGCACTGGATTCCAGACGAAGCCGGTCTCCAAACCTAAAAAATCAACTCCGATGCATTCGGGGGTTAGGCCTAAAATTTGTGCATGTGGGAAACGCGTGTGTGGGTATTTGTTGGTTTTTTAATTTCCCACTTTTCAACCCAACCAATTAATTAATGGGATTACAACTACTTGATTCAAAATTTAAATTTACTTAAGTTTGAATGAACAACAGATTACAACTACTTGATTAAAAATTTAAATCTGCTTAAGTACGACTAAACAATAATGATTACTAATGATAACTGAAAGGGGTTTTTTGGGTCTCGTGGAAGACCAACCATTTAAGTTTTCCGCTGCCTTAAGTATTTGTGCATCATCTTCGTCGAGAGTCCTAACATCAATCATCATTAAGTTCACACCATATTGATCTCTAGTGATGATCCATAAAATGGTCATCAGTTGACTGACGCCATAAGTCAAGAAAAGACCAAAAGCTGAACAGGTCAATCCGTCTCAAGGTAATAGAATTGCTGAGCCCAAAGAGGTCTACCACTTAAGCCCAGAATCGGGAGGTCGGCAAGATCGTCTTAGGAGCTTCAACCCTGCCTCAAATACAACCAGGTCTTCCCTGAGATTTGCGAGAAGTACAGGGGGTCCACGTAAGCAAGACCGATACCTTAAGCCCGAAACATGGGAGGGTAGAAGCGCGCGTCACGCTACCGACTCAATCCCGAATCTTCTCAAAGATCTTAGTCGGTGAAGATTTCGAGTATTCCGCCTAACTTGGGCTCTAAGAGTCTCAAAGGAGGAAACATCTTCTAGAGAATCTTTCAAGTCGGCAAGATATCTATCAAGGATCATAAAACAAAGGAACTTCTAAATATCTAAGATACGAGATAAACTAAAAAGAAAACCCTAAATCTCCTAACTACCGAATAATTGAATCAATCCCGAACGGTGGATCTAAGCCGCTTCATCCACACCGTCTATCAACAGTCGGTCCAAAGCAACCTAGAAACAGGTACCAAATCACCTCGAAGAAGGTAAGAACTCCAAGGTTAATTTAATACTCAATTTTTTAACTGCAAAGGACAACCTGACTGTCTTGAGCGTCAGAGAGGTTTCTGAACTCTTTCCAGGTTTTCCCCCGAAATCAGAAGCAGGAGCGACACTCAAAGGAGTAGATTCATCGATTGAATAAGATCTAGCATCACGATATCACAGTGAAGACTGATTCCAGGATTTACAAGTTTTAACATAAGCATTAAGCATATTGCATTTTGTGGTTCTTGTATTCTTGTTGTATTCGTAAGTTTTCTTGTTGAACCCGTAGAGATTCATCTTGAACTCGTGGATTAACCGTCGTATTTCCACAACTTCATCCATTGCAATTTCTTTCCAACGTGCTTCTTCGTCTCTCGCTTCCTAATATCCCTCATTTGGAGTTTTTGAAGATAATCACTGACTTCTCTGTCTTTAGTAGTAGAATTTGTAGAATTCTCTCCAGCTCTTGCATTTGCTTTGGCTTGTTTATGCCCAATTGGTCTTTCCTCCACTGGAATGGAACTAAAATCTCTTTTACAGGATGTTGTCTCACCTAACATTTCTGACATCCACTTGTTGCGTCTCACCAAAATTTTGTAAACATGTTCGAATCTAAAGGCTTTTAATTTGTGGTTTTTTTATAAGTCTCAAGTGCTCTATGGAACTGAAAGAAACAAAACTTAATTTAAGTTTATATTATGAAGTAACAAAAATAGAAATAAAGGGATTAAAAGTTTGAATAATTACCCGATCATAATCTTATTTCCCGTTTTTTTGAACGTTGTTTACTTACCTCAAAATAGAAATAAAGCTTTGACATTTAGAGTTCATCTCGCTGAAACGAGATTTACAACTCCTTAATGTACGGTCTCGGGCCGCCTTTGTATTATATTCATCAGATATTTTTTGTCAAAATACTTTATATTTTTTATTTGTTCCGGTAACCGCATCATATGTGATTTTCAAAAAATAATTAACAGGTGAAATATCTTCATCTTGTGTATACGGTACCCGTGGAGCTTTTTTAGTTGAAGTCGTGTCTTCTTGCGCATAAGAATCATCAAAAGTTTCATCAAATGCCGAGGTAATGTGTGGTGATGTTTCTTCGGTATCATCATTCCCCAATTCAACATAAGGAAAATTAGGACACAACAGTTCCATAAAACTTTGGTCGGATACTTGTTGAACATCGTAAGGATCTATTATATGAACAAAGAAATTAGAGAGAATATTGAGAAACGAATTGAGAGTGAATGACAGAGATAGAAACAAATTGAGAGTGAATTGGAGAGAATTGAGAGATAAATTGAGAGTAGTGAGGCTAAAGTATGGGTTCAACCCCTATTTATAAGGGTTGAACCCATTTATGGCCGTTGGAGCAATCCAACGACCCAAATTTGATAAATCGCTGGAGAGTCACCAACGGTCATGTGTTGCCCTTCAGTTGACTCAATTCACTCGAAACCGGGATTTTGAGTTAGTACCACAACTAGCTCTGACGGTCAAGATTGCACCCGAAGGTCAACAATCAAATATGACTATTCGGATGCATCCGTCTATAGGCACCTGTCTGAAGTATTGGGAAATACTCCTATGTATACCAACCATAATCCAACAAACAAAACTCGAAATTTTTTAGCATTCAAAGTTACATGGACATTTAGAGTTTTAAGAAGTCAATTATATTTGTTGTTATTACTACTTGTTCAAAGTTCGCACGCTTTCAGAAATTCGAAGTATTCTTAGTTGTCATCCTGAATTGTATAACTATTGTATCGTGGGAGACAAACATCTTACTGGTTTTAGTACTAGTACCAGATGAACAACAAATTTTCCTTAAGTTCATTAAAGGAACCCACATCTTAAAAATCATCAAACAGATCCATGAATCTTTGATTCTCAATTCAGATCTGGTTGTCCCAAAACAAAAGAAAAAAAATTGCCACAAACTTATAAAATTAATTTTATACCTATAACATGAAACTTGATGTCAAGATATGAAAATTTTAGAGGGAGAACCTTGCAGAGAGAGAGAGATGAAATTTTACTTTCATCAGTATCCCCGCATTTCTCATTTGCAAAATTATTTACTACCCATTAACAATGAGAACTCTAATATAAGCTCTCTTGTTTCAAAATCTTCAATTTAATGCATAATCTCCTTAATTAACAAGTGAGAATCTAAAACCAAATTCAATTGTAAACCAAAATTGATTAAGGTGTTGTTTGTTTTTTTATTTTTTCAATCCGATTCAGATTTCTGATGTTTGTTTTTATATTTAGCTTAATCTGAAATTTTGTCAACAACCCTTGGTTGGAGTGGTAAGAGGTATAACCTTCCATCATAGAGGTCAAAGGTTCGAGACACGCTGGACAATTCAAAAAAAAGAAATTTTGTCTGAATGAATTATGCGCCCGAATGAACTGAAAAAAGGCCTCTACATTTTTCCAGATTTCAAAACAAGACTGAAAAATGAATCCTTTATATGAAAAAGTACACAAGGCATTTATGCCCCTGTTAAAAATTAAAATGACTAACTATATCCATCTCCAACACCACCACCACCACCATCACCACCACACCACCACCATGAATCGAACACCAACACCACCACCACCACAATTGATGGGCCTAGAAAGTTTCCTAAATAGGTCACCACCCGCAAGTATACGGCCGTCAAGTAATAGTTCCGGTAAGACCGGTTCGTTCCCCAGAGACTAAGTGAAATCTATTCTAAAACTAGGAAATATTAAGATTTGAAAATGGTTTTGATTTTGAAATGAATAAAATATTAAAATAAAATTACGGAAATGAAAATGAACTCAAATGGGGAGAGGAGTCTAGGGTTTAGGATTCCACCACATAAAATCACTTTTAGAAACAAACACTTAAAATGGTTAATTTTTTTTTTTTTTATAACTCAGAATTTTGGATAATGAATTATCCTAATTCCGGGAGGTGTTTTCGTTAAAACCGAATAAAACATAACGATGTAATCATTTTATTTTAAAATCTCTAAACTATTATCTATCAATCGGTAAGTATGCATCATCAAAGGATTCAACCTAAGTATGATGCATCAAACTAAAAGTATAGATAATGAATTGAAAATCTATTTATCAAACTAAAAACGAATTAAACTATGAAGCATTAATCAAAGTTAATCAATAAAAATTATATCTCTAAAAGATCAAAAATGAGTTTCATCGTAAAATCCTAGATGGAGAGTCTCAGCTAATCATGATCAAGATTTAAAATAAATACGAAAAGTAAGAGAGAAAATGGAAGAAGAATCATAACTTTTCTTGCTGATTTCCTGCTTTTCAACCAAACAGACCCTAAGGGAAGAGTTTTCCTTCTGTTTTTACGATTTTCCAGACAAACAGACCCTTAGGGAAAACGATTTTCTCGTCTTCTCGGAAATACTTTCTCTGTGGGAAAATTATTTTCCCAACTGTTTTCTCATCTTCTCCAGCTCTTTTTCTCTCTCTAACTTTCTGTAATATTTCTCTTTCTCTAATATAATCCTTTCTTTCTCTCTTTTTATCCAATATAAATGAAAAGAATAAAACTATATTAATGAAATCAATCAAAATAAAACAAGTTTAATAAACTTCTCACTGTTTCTCTCTCTCTCTCTCTCTCTTAATTTACTGAAACACAACAGAAGCAGAAGAAGAAGAAAATAATGATGATCTCTCTCTAATCTCTCTCTCTGTTCTTCAATTTCTCTCCCTCTCTCTCTCTCTAATAATTTCTGTTTGGGTTGAGCTCCGGGAAGATGAACCCCCAGCCGAGAGATGCTTAACTTGTTCTCAGCTCTCTGTTTTTATAGAAGAAGAAAGGAGAAAAACTCCCTCTCTCCAAGATATCTTTTAGTCAAATATCTCTCAATATATTTGATATAACTTCAACGCCTCTGTCTCTTTTTCGAATCTTCTATCCATCCAGTGAGCTGCAGCCATGGGATTTAGTCTTTGGATTTCTTTCTCTTTCGGTTCTTTATCTCTTTCTCTCTCTACTTTCTTCTCTCTTAAAATATTGAAAGAAGCCGAGAGCTTTCTCTCTCTCTAATTCGACAGCCAAGCGTGATAAAGAGAATATATTTCTCCATGAATCTCCCTCATTAGACTTCGGATTTGAAGAGACTTTCCCTCTCTAAAAATCTCTTTTCTATTTTTGAAAATCTCGTTTTGATTTCTTTCTATCTCTGTTTTCTTTCCCTCTCGGTTTTCCTTCTTTGTAGAATAAAAATCTCCTCACTTTCCTTCCACACGGTTTCTTTCAATCTCTGTAAGAGATAAGAGATATTCTTATCTCTTACAGATTTGGTGATGGAGGAGATAGGGTGAGAATTCCCAACAAATTGGGAATAAATCTCGCGGCTGGAGCTGAAGCTGTTAAAGGAGGCCGGATTTAGTGCATCGGAGGTAGCTTAAGGGAGTACGGTACCCACAATGCAACCGCTGGATGGTCTGGATCTCGTCCAATCAAGGGGGCGTGGAAATGAAGCGATAGATCCCTTGGGATCTCGGTAGAAACCTACGTCCAAGTACACTTTATCACAAACCCGTGCAAATCCCGAAGTGTAACGTTTGTTCCCAACAGAATACCGCTCATGCCCGGGTTGGTCTGCATCCTCTCGCTCGATTAGAGCCACGTGTCCCCTAACTGATTTGGTAAACTAGTTTAGACCCAAACTTTGATTTTGTCTAATTCATCTATCCAGACTCCGATTTGACTTCCGTCTTCGCCGTTGGACTCGTCTTGGATTCTACTTTCATCCAAGAATCAAAAATTGGCCTAATCACCAGACTACAATAACCTCCAAATTACCAAAGTGCCCCTAGGCGTATTTTTCTCCCGTTTTTATCCATTTTTCACACCGAACTCCGTAAAAGATACCTGGAAAGAGAAACTCATAATTTATCAGATTAACTGCCCGAAATGGACTAACTAACCTGAGTCAAGACATTCAAATGAGACATTTTCATGTCTCATCAACAATCCACCACCAGAAACAAAATCGTGACACCAAAACCTAGATCGTACTTCGAAACCGATCTTCAGTTATAGAGAGACGAAACTCTCGTCGGATCTGGCGAGGGTTTACATTACTAATCTGTTACAGAGAAAGAGACGGAACCCTCACCAAATCTGGCAAGGTTTAACCTTACCGCTCTGTTGGAGGGGGAAATCGACTGAGAGAGCGATCTTCGCCAAGAGAGAGACAGAGGGACTGATAGAGAGATCTTCGCCGAGAGAGATAGAGGGACTGAGAGAGAGAGAGTGAGTGAGAGAGAGAGAGATTCAACCCTCGCCAGATCTTCACCGAGAGAGAGACAAAGAGAAAGGAAACGAGTGATACTGTAGAGAGATAGAGAAGAAGAGTGAGGAGTTTTAATGTTTTTTTCTTTTATTCACAAATGAGGAAAACGAGAGAGAAAATAGATTTAGAAATATCAGGGGTATAAATGTCAAAAATATTAATTCAGACCTGCTAATTCAGATTTAGAAAACCAAAATCTAACTTCCAAAATAGTTCAGCCAATTCAGATTCATCTAATTCAGTTCAACCAATTCAGCTCAGACATAACAAAAAAACAAACACAACCTAAGACTGAGATTTACAACTTCTCTAAAAGTTTGATTTAAGAAACATAGACATAATTTCTATAATAAACTCCAAAAAGAGAAAAGAACCCAAATCTTTCGATTCTAGAACAAATCAAAACTTAACAATTAACGTATTCAAGATTTAAATAGAATTTGAAAAAATCTTGACTTTTTCCTATTTTGATTAAGAGTAGATCTTATTCACTATCAGAAATCACAATCTGATTACGTGTTTCTTCTTCATCTTTAGAGATAAAAAAGTATTGCCGGTTGACGGTGCATGGCTGGAGTAGAGTGGAGAGATGAAGAAGATGAGGAGGTGCGAGAAAAAAAAACTATTAACATTAATGAAGGGTATTTTAAGAAAGTGGAAAATTAACTTTCCAGTCAATGTCATTGAAATCCGTTTGGAAATTTCGGATAAACTAGAGGGCTAAGTGGGGAACTGATAAAAACTATGGGTCATTTGGGACATAACCCTTAAACATCTCAAAATAACGTTAAGCTTAAAAATGTTTAAATAAGGTTAGTTGTAACTTGACTCCAATTTGTGACCAACTAGTAAATGGGGCTTCTATATTTGTCTAGTATTTTAATTTGATTTCCAAGTCTATGATTCTGTTAGTCAAACTTCACAGTTATTATTTTCTCCATTTTTACTTTCAAAAAATTTTCATGTATGCCCTTTCTTTCTTTCACCGAAAACTACCATAAATGGTAGTCAACCATTCAAAAGGTGCCTTCACTAGCTAGCCCGGTAAAGTCATCCGTCTAGCGATTGAGAATTTCAAATAATAGAAACGGTTTCAAGTTATCATTCCTAATTTGTTGCAATTATTGATCTTGATGGAGTGGCAAAATTCTCTGATTGCGGAGGATTTTCTGTTAACTTTTTCTTTCAAGAACTCCAAAAACAGTCGACATTCTCTCAAATAAGGATCCCAAATGATTTTGGCACAAGAAAATTCCTTCGAAAGTCTCATTCCTCCTTTGGGATATCATTCATGAGATTGTTCCTACAATAGATAGACCTATAAAAATAGGATTCACTGCCCCCAACAGATGCTCCCTTTGCAAGATGAATTGTGAGACTTCAACTCATCTTTTCATCAAGTGCCCCTTTACTGCTAAGGTTTGGGAATCTACTTAAATTCCAATGTTCTTAACAATATCATTTAAATCTCCCATCTTCTATTGGAATGGAAGCAGCGTAAGATTTCAGAATCGAAAGTCCTTTGTTTATCTATGTATTTCCTTGCCATAATTTAGTTGATATGGCTCGAAAGGAATAACTGAGTTTTGAAACTATTGCAATCGGTATAGGAATTATAAATCACCCGTTACAGCAACGGGTTTGGAAAAATATCTTTTTCAATTTTGAAAACTTTTGTCGTTTGTATATACTCCCTCGGCAAAACCAATTGCGACGCGTTATACATGTTGATAAAAGCATATGTGTCGTCGAAACTGGGTTGTTGCCGACGATATGGGAGTTCAATGTACTGTCGACAAAAGATCTCCCGACGACTGTATACAGTCGACAGTATCTTCAGCAATACTACTGCCGACGCCCCTAAAGTCGACAATTTTGTTGCCGTTGACATTTCATATTGTCGACGGTTTAATGCCGTCGGCAATAACCTTGATTTTGTAGTGAAGACAGATTATGAGAAAGAAGAATCGTCGGAGGATTTCATTGTTTCAGTTAAAAGTCTCATTTACTACTGGGCTTATTCCCAAAACTGGTTTAGAAACACTTTTTTTGGTCAGCTAATTAGAGATTGGGATGTCATGTGTAGAATTTAAGCGATTTGTAATGATACTAGTTTTTGTATTCTTGTTTACATGGCTGGTTAGCCATCTTGGCTTCACCCTTGCTTTGAGTTTCTTAATGAATGATACTATTTTGCCTCCTCAAAAACAAAGATAGATGCTGCTGTAAGCTCTGATCTTGGTGATAAGGTGTAAGACCAGAAAAGAGGAAAAGCTTTTGTTCGACTTGTTCATCAAATGACTGATGGATTTGAACTTTATTTTAATAGAAGAGAGAGTGCGAGAGAGAGAGAAAAAAATGATGGTATTGGTGATGGCAGGCCACTGGTAGTGGATGAGGAGAAGAATGGAAGAACAAGGAAAAACAAATTTTTTTCTCTAAAACTAGTTGCCAACTAATGTCTCGATGTCAGCATTTGGTAGCCCAAGTGGTGGATAATGTTGAGATAAACTCCAAATGCTAGCGCTTTGGGGAAATCAATATAGTTTCCGAGGTGGAAAATTATAAAGGGAAGTGAAATTTTGGAGATTTTTTGGGGGAAACAAAACATTTCTTCTTCCTCTTCTTCTTCATCATCTTCAACTCCGACCACTAACTCCGGCCACCACCTCCGGCCACAACCACCACCACCACCACCATCATTTTCTCTTTTTGTTTCTTCCTCCTCTCCTCACTCTCTCTCCCTCTCTTATAGTTTGTCTCTCTCAATCTCACAGTCTCTCTCTCCCTCTCTCTTACAGTTTCTCCCTCTCATACACAATTCTGGTGAAGGAAAACTTTTCCTTCGTCAGAACAAGACCTTGCAAATCCCTCCTCGAGGGTTTCGTGGGTCGGTCGATCACGAAACATTTCGTGGTCGACCAGCCACAAACTTTTCGAGGACAATCGGCCAACTAGATTTCGTGGGTCGGTCAGCCACGAAACATTTCATGGGCTGACCGACCACGAATTCTGAAATCGCGCGAGAGAGAGAGAGTTTAGGGAAAATTAGAGTGATACCGAGTATTAGGGTTTGGTGATAGGAGAAACCAAGGTACAATGAGAGAGAGAACGAGATATAGTGAGAGGGAGGCAGTGAAAGCGATAAAGAGATAGAGAGAAAGATGGAGAAAGAGAGAGGGATAAAAAGGGAGAGAGAAAAAGATGCAAATGATGATGGTGGTGGCCGGATTTTGGTGATGATGGTGGTGGTCGGATTTTGGTGATGATGGTGGTGGTCGGATTCCGGCGACCCTTGCAGGAACGGAGAAGAAATGGTCACCAAATTTGTTTTCCCCCTGACAATTAGAAAATATTTTGGTCAACTAGAGTTGACCAGTTTTTGACGAAGTCTTCACACCCCGAAAACTATTTTGATTTCCCCAAAGCGCTGACCACTCAAAAATTCTGGAGGTCTCAGGTTCGATTCCTAGACGAGGTGAATTCCATGGTTTATTGAACTTGAGTTATTAAAATATAAATAATGTTGTGGGACTTTATGCTATAGTTTAGTTGGGCTATATGCCCGTTTTTGTAAGAGTTTGAATTGGGTATAATTAATGTTGTTAGACAATACATAATTGGAGGACAATTTGTAGTTGGTCCCCAAATTGGCCGTGGAATTGGATAACTCCATCAGTCTCAACTGCTCCTGCCTAACTCTCATTCTCATGGATAACTCCATCAGTCTCCACCGCAAATTGGCGGTTGAGTTTGAATTAACCCTATTAGATATTTTTTTCATGGTGATAAAAATTGTTACTACTTACGAAATTAGTGTGTCTCTCTGAAAGTCCATAAATACAGGTAGTTGCATAACTCCATCAGTCTCAACTGCTCCTGTCTACTCTCATTCTCATACACTCCCCAATTTGACCCTTTGCTTCTCTCTCACTCTAAAATTTAGCTCCTCTTTCTCCCACTTATTGTGCTTAATTTTAGCATGAGTTCGCCCATGAACACCACAATATGTACCAAGGAACCCATGAAGGAAAATTGTAGTTCTCCCTCAGAGGGCTGTACTACTACTACTACTACTACTAATGAAAATGATGAAAATATGTCAAGTATTATCTCAATTCCTACTTATTCTCATCCTCCTAGTGGAGATGCTCCTAACTACATATCATGGTCCATGAGATTTGAGCCAGAAATCAAGATGAGTTCTTCATTAATGGTTCAGACAACAGGGAATCCCAAGTCTCCTATGAATAGTAATAGTGAAGGTGTTTTATTGACATGGCAAGACTTGTGGGTCACTGTGCCCTCTGGAAGGAAGGACTATAAACCTTTACTCCAAGGGCTCTTTGGTTATGCTCAGTCTGGTGAGACCTTGGCTATTATGGGTCCATCTGGTTGTGGCAAATCCACTCTCCTTGATGCATTAGCAGGTAATGATCATCTTGATCCCTCTAAAATTCATTAGGGAAATGCTGCAATTACTTAGATTTTCTTACTTAGAGGATGACATACTGCTTAGAGGATGACATACTGACTCATCCAGGTAAAAGAACGGTCTAGATCATAGTCAAATTTTGAATTTTTTTATCTTTTAGTGAATGAGTCAGCATGTCATTCTCCAAGTAATCCTCTAAGTAATTGTAGCATCTCCTAATTCATTAACTATGTTGAATTTTCAGTTATGTGACAACCTAAGGCCCAATAAATATCGATGTTGTCCGAGCTTTGATGTTCAGGCCAATTTGTAGGGGGTTTTGTTTTTTGCAAAGGCTCCATGACGCCACCCAAAAGCCTTGAAACTTACTAACTAAGCTTGACCTCGAACTAATAGCTCAGCTCATAATGCTCTTCAACAAATAAGGATCTACCTATTAGTCTCGGTATACTGATCATGAGAAGTAAGAGTTCTGACTATTACTCGTACCGTTCTGAGTTTCAGAACTATGATAAACAAGAATAACTTATAATCTAACAAATTAAATTAACAGAAGATAGAGTTAATGAAGTACAGAGGCAAGTTGGCGGTTCTTTCCTTAAGACAATAGTCGCACTGTATTTTGAACCAACAGTGATGCGATTTGCCTCCGAGGATCCAACTGTCTTACCTTTCTGATCGGAAATCGGGCGAACTTTTGCAAGCAATACAAATTTTTCTAGATTCTTTCTCTGGATATCTGTTACTTCGAAGTGAATTTTTGAGTCTGAGTTACAAGTCTTTTATAGACTAAGAACAGTCACCATGGTTGTTGGGTCAACAGTCATAATGACTGTTGATTCCAACCGACTTTGGCCAGTCAACGGGACTGTTCTAGTCCGTTAGATGGTGATCCGTGTGATCACTACCAGACAAGATCTCGTCCTTGAGATTGTATCTAATATACTAAAATAAAAAAAGAATGGCTCCCATGCTCCTAGCTATAATGTGTACGTCCGAATACGTGCGGGCGCCTCTAAAATGTCCTAAACGCCCATTCACCCACGCGCGTGCGCAGTTTGCACCACGCAAAGCACTATAGCACGTCTCACTTTATACCCAGGTATAAGTGAGTAATTGCTTATAAGCCTTAACGTTTTTATTTTAGTATGTGGGATTAACTGTAATTAGCTCCCAGCTTCCATGTTTTAACTCCAACTTCAATTTTATATTTTAAATGATTCATAAAGTTTAAAGAACTTCCAGGACGATTAACTTCAAACACAAGACAATCGGGTGAGATCTTAGTCAATGGTAGAAGACACCTACTTGCTTTCGGGACATCGGTAAGTACTCCATGTTAACAAGTTTTTTTCCTATTTTATTTTCGTTTTCCTTAATAGACATGCATATATATAGGCTTATGTGAGTCAAGATGATGCACTAATGACAACATTAACGGTCAAAGAAGTGGTTACCTACTCGGCTTATCTCCAACTACCTAACTCTATGACAACAAATGAGAAGAAAGAGAGAGCAGAGATGACAATAAGGGAAATGGGATTACAAGATTCCATGAACACAAGAATTGGAGGGTGGAATACTAAAGGCCTAAGCGGGGGACAAAAGCGAAGAGTAAGCATTTGTATAGAGATCTTAACACGTCCGAAACTTCTCTTTTTAGATGAACCAACGAGTGGGCTCGATAGTGCTGCATCATTTCATGTTGTCAATACAATTGTAAGGCTTTCAAAACAATATGGAATGACTGTTTTAGCTTCCATTCATCAACCAAGTACCGAAGTTTTTGATCTCTTTCACAATCTTTGCCTACTTTCTTCTGGTAGAACTATCTACTTTGGTCCGCGTTCTTCTGCTAATCAGGTAAGAAACAAAGTTCATATATATATATATATATATATATATATATATATATATATATAGTTTCATTTCTTATTTCTTATGGCATTTGATCTTATGTTTGTAGTTTTTTGCATTGAATGGGTTTCCTTGTCCAAATATGAGAAACCCATCAGATCATTACCTAAGAACAATCAACAAAGACTTTGACCAAGTAAGAATCTTATAAACTTACTAATGAAAAAACTAGTACTTCATGAACATCTGTGGTAACAAGTCTTTTTTTATCCCTTTCAGGATATTGAACAAGGTTTTAGTGGAAAACCAACATCAACTGAGGAAGCAATTGATAGTCTTATTAAATCATATAAGTCATCTCAGACTTGTGAACAAGTTCAACTACGAATAACCGAAATATGTCAAAGGGTATGCAAACATTTGACAAACCCCATTTCATATTCCCCTTTCTTTGTAACCGTAAACTAGATGGATTAACAACCTAATGTTTTTATAGAAAGGGGAACTGCTATGGAAGAGAAGCCAATCTAGCTTTATAACACAATGTCTTGTCCTTACAAGAAGGTCATCTGTAAACATGTATCGTGATCTTGGATACTATTGGTTGCGCATAGTGGTCTACGTTGCACTTTGTCTTTGTCTTGGGACGATATTTCATGATATTGGTCATAGTTACAACTCAATTCAGGTAAAACAAACAAGAATCTTCTTAGTTTCCAAATTTTTCTTAAGCTAATCATCCAAACACCCAAACTAGCAGAGATCATACTCTCCTCAATTTTGCAGGCCAGAGGTGCAGTGCTTATGTTTATAGCTGGATTTTTAACTTTCATGGCGATCGGTGGATTTCCTTCTTTTGTGGAGGAAATGAAGGTAATTGCTTCTTTTTCATTTGAGCTTCATGATATATATACACACGTATATACAGAGAGAGTTCTCCTTATATATGCCGACATGCATTTAAGTGGTAAATTTTATTTTTACTTTTAACAAGTAAAGGTTCAACTTGCTCGATTGATTGTACCGACTCTAATATTTTTTTGTTAAAAACGAAAGATTTATGTCTTATTACGTGTCTCATTAGAGTATATATATATATATATATATATATATATATATATATTAGGAAACCCCACATATTATGATGTTGTTAATCTTCCTTCCTTTTCTTTCTGCTTTTCCCTATTCAAATTCAGATCTTTGGACGAGAAAGATTAAATGGGCACTATGGGGTAGCAGCTTATGTTATTGGAAACACAATCTCTTCAATTCCATATTTGCTTTTGATCTCTTTGGGCCCAGGAGCCATAGCTTATTACCTTGTTGGTCTTCATAAAGGAGTAGACCACTTCTTCTTCTATGCTCTACTAATTTTCATGTGTCTGATACTAGTCGAAAGCTTAATGATGATCGTAGCAAGTATAGTGCCAAGTTTTCTTATGGGTATAATCACAGGAGCTGGAATTCAAGGTGTCATGATCTTAAATGGTGGATTTTTTAGACTACCAAATGATCTACCCAAGCCAATTTGGAGATACCCATTTTACTATATTGCCTTCCATAGGTGGGGAAATGAAGGATTATACAGAAATGAATTTGAAGGACTAACTTTTCCTAATCATCAAGGGATTGGAGTTATTAGTGGTGAAGAAATCTTGAAAAATCAATGGGAAATGGATATGAGTTATTCAAAATGGGTTGATGTTGTTGTTTTGTTTGGGATGGTGGTTCTATATAGATTGATGTTCTTTAGTATTATTAAGATGTCTGAAAAGATTAGACCACTTATAAGAGCTCTCTTAGCAAACCCTTCTAAGAAAGGAAAACAAATCATGGAGGATTCCTCATCTACACTGTCACAATAAGTCATTTATATCACACTTGTTTAAGTATGATAGGTATAATTAGTGAAAAAAGTTGTCAAAGTGACTTTTGAAGTAATCATACATATCTAAGAAGGTTAGTTGATTGAGTATTATTTTTAATGCTTTGTACCATGTAATCAATTTGGTTGTATTGTCCAAAGGTGATGGACCTTTTTGCGGTTAGATGATACTCTAATTGATTCATTTGTGTATGGTATTTAAATGATGAATGGTGTATATTTTAATTTAGCCCAAAGGATAAATTTTGATATAGTTAACTTGATTATAGTTTATTATCTAAATGTTTGCAGTATCTGCGCCGTTACCTCTACATTCGCAAGCTGCGTCTGTTCCTTTACTCACTGGACCATTCCAGATGAATTGTTATTTACTTAAGGAACGATGGAATGACCAACATTGCAGCGAGACTTAAGGGACTTGGTATGAATGTAGAGGAGCCTTTTCTTGTTAGTTTTATTAAGAACTCCTTGCCTCCTCAGTATGGACCATTTCAGATGAATTGTAATTTACTTAAGGAACGATGGAATATGAATGAACTATCTAGTATGTTAGTTCAAGAGGAGACAAGGATAAAACAACAAGAGAATTTCTCTACTAACCTTGTTACCCAGGAAGTTAAAAGAAAGAAATGGAAGCCCACGAAAGGTAAGAAGGTTGTCACATCAAAGAATAATGAATATGCTTTAGCTCCCTAGATTCATATTAAGAATAAGGAATTTAAATGTCATTTTTGTAGAAAGATTTGACACTTTCAGCCAGAATGTTCAAAACGTAAAGCTTAGTTAAAAAAAAAGATGAGCAGTTAGCTCTTGTATTTTTCGAATCAAATCTTGTTGAAATTCCGTCTTGTACTTGGTGGCTTGATACGAGCGTTAATTTTCATGTTTATAAACGATGCATGGCTTTCTTCTAAGTCGAAACCCAAGTCAGGCTGAGCATCATGTCTTTATGGTGAACTAGATTATTTTCAGAAGTTTTATCAGTTGAAACTTGTTTGAAACTAGAAACTGGTTGTTTTTAGATTTGCATAATACCCTTTATGTTCCAACCATGTCTCGTACTGGTTTCTATATTTCAACTAGATATTCTGAGTTAGAAACTGTCTTTAGGGAACCAACATTTTGAATTGTACAATAATACTCGTGTTGCTGGTTCTGGTATTTTATATGATAAGCTTTATAAAATCAGTCTTAATTATCCTAAAAAAAATCAGTCTTAATAATCAGTTTGATGAATCTGTTTTAATCCAGCATCCTAATGTAAGTTTTGGAACTGAACTGAAAATAATTAATGAGAACTCTAGCAACTTGTGGCATAAAATCTTGGAACATGTCTCTAAAGAAAGAATGATAAAATTTGTGAAGGATGGGATTTCACCAAACCTAGACTTCAATGATTCTGGATGTCTGATGATTGTATAAAAGGAAAAACAACAACACACAAAGAAATGAGCCACAAGAAGTAGGGAACTTCTCATCCATACTGATATTTGTGAACCTCTCTCCACTGCATGTATTAGTGGAAAAATATTTCATCACATTTATAGATGATTTTTCACGTTATGGTTATATCTATTTGTTGCATGATAAATCTCAAACAATAATTGTTGTTGAGATTTCTATCACTGAGGTTGAAAGACAATTAGATAAAAGGTGAAAATCATCAGATTAGATACAGGAGGCATATATTATGGAAGTTGATGATCCAGACAGTGGTCATCAGTTGACTAAGGTCAATAAGTAAAGAGAAGACTGAAAGTCATGGGTCAACACGCGTCAAGGCATCAGGGATGTCGAATCCGAAGGATGACTCCACTAAAACCCAGAACTTGGGGGGTCGACACAATTGTCCTAGGCGCCTTAAGCCCTGTCCTGACTCCAATACAACAAGATCTTCTCTGGGATTTGCAAGAAGGCTAGGAAGTCCATGTAAGGAGGGTCGATACCTCAATCTCGAAACATGGAGGTGAAGGGCGCTTAACGCTTACGAAATTAATCCGGAATCTAATCAAAGATCTCAGTTAGTGAGGATCTTAAGTATTTAACTAGCTTGGGCTTCAAGAGTCTAGAAGAAAAATCTCCTAGAAGATCTAATAAACTCGGAAATATATCTATCAAAGATCCTAAAACAGAGGAACTCCTAAATATCCAAGATACAAAATAACTCCAAAGGGAAACTCCAAATCTTCTAGCTACGAAATATTAGTTTCAATCCCGGACGGTGGATTTCAACTGAATCAATTACACCGCGTCATTGCAGTTGGCCAAAAGGGCCTATAAAAGGTCATCAACTCGCCTCGAAGAAGGTATGAACTCCACGGTTCATTCAATACTCAATCTTTAACTGCAAGGGTAATCTGACTATCTTGAGCGTCAGAGAGGTTTCTGAGCTCCTTGCAGGTTTTTCCCCCAAGTTCAAAGAAGCAAAAGTGAGATTTAACGAAGAAGATTCATCAATCACGACGAGATCTAACCCCGCGGATTCACTATTCTGATTGATACCAGATTGAAAATGTTTGACATCAGTAGAAGGTATGACGAATCAGGACAACATCCAGGTCCATTTTCCAAACTTTTAGAAAAGCTTGGCATTTGTGTACAATATACAATGTCAGGAACCCCTCAGAAGAATGATGACGTTGAATGGCGTAATAGAATTCTAATGGATATGGTTAGGAACATGAAGATCAACTCTACTTTACCCATTATGTTATGGGGTGAAGCTCTTAAAACTGTTGCATATGTCGTAAACAGAATACCTAGTAAGTCAATTCCAAAAACTCCTTTTAAATTATCGACTGGTAGAAAACCCAGCTTAAGGCACTTTCTTGTTTGGGGTTGCGCAACGGAAGTTAGAATTTATAACCCACAAGAAAAGAAATTAGACTAAAAGACTATCAACGGATTCTTCATTGGATATCCTAATAAATCCAAGTAGGAACAGGGGGGGAAAAGATGTTGTTGGTCATGGTAGACTACTTCACCAAATGGGCGGAGGCGGTAGTATTAACCAGAACTCGGACGAAGGAGATTATCAGCATATTGTGGAGAAACGTAATATCCCGGTTTGGGGTTCCAAAGATCCTAGTCATGGATAACGGGACCCAGTTCAACAATGAGGCTGTGAAGGAGTTTCTTGCAGAATATGGGATCAAACCAGCCTACGTCAGCCCAACACATCCTGCCAGAATCGGACAAGTCGAGGTAACTAACAAAACTCTGGTTAAGTATATTAAGACCAAATGTCACGAAAACAAAAACTGGGTGGACGAACTCCCCGATATACTGTGGACCTACCGCATCACACCGCGGAGAGCCACAGGGGAAATACCCTTCCGGATGGTATACGGCATGGACATCGTGCTACCCGTAGAAATAGGTAAACCGAGTCTAAGGACAAGACACTTTGACCCTGAAACCAATGAACAACTAACGTTAGAACATCTGGACCTTATCGACGAAGTTCGAGGTCGGACAGAGTTAAGAAACCTCGTTTTCCAAGACACAATGATGAAATAACACAAATCTCAGATGAAGATAAGAAAGTTTGATGTCGGAGATATGGTATGGAGGAATTCTAAATTTACCCAAAAACCATCGGCATCCAAACTCTTCCCCACATGGAAAGGGCCTTATAAGATAGTGAAATTCGTGGGTCCTGGTACATATAGATTGGAGAACACATCAGGACATATTCTCACACACCCCTGGAACGCGGAACATCTCAAGTTTGCCTTCAAGAAGAAGAACACTAATGTATCTTGAATATGGTGAAATCAGCTAGGCCCAAGAGGCAAGAAATAAACCCGTTTGTATGGTGATATATCAAATAAGGATGCTATAGAAAATTGAACTAGATCTTAACGCACTTATAAGCATGCACTAGTAAACTTCACTTGACCCTAATAGAGTCGACAACCCTGATAGTTGAGGCAACGATTAGAGATCCCAAGGAGGAGTCCAGGCCAAACTCACATTGCTTTGGCAACATAGGCAGCTCTGTTAGCCACGACGACGACTAGAGGCTCCAAGGAGGAGTCCTAGTTAAACTTATTTTGCTTCGGCAAAACAGGTAGCTCTAGTAGTTAAGGCAACGACCAGAGGCCCCAAGGATCAGTCCTAGTCAAAATGAAACTTTACTCGAGTAAAACCGACCCTTCACCAAGGTCCCAAGGAGACGTCCTAGTTAAATTGATCGTGCTCAAGAGGGAAAATTAGGAAGCTCTGGTAGCTAAGGCAACGACTAGAAACCTTATAAGGAGAAGTCCTAGTTAAACTCAATTTACTCGAGTGAAACGCGGTCCCCACTGAGGATCTCAAGGATAAGTCCTAGTTGAAGGATATATTCGTTCGGTCTGTAGGGGATGCCCTTTCGAAGGAGTGTCCTTCGACCAAGATGGCAATGCAATCAATTTGTCAGCTAGGATATCGATGACCTAATCGTGAAGATCATCCAGTCCGGTCCAATTAGGGGTCGTAGCGTTTTGCTAGAAGCCAACTACGATCGTCGGATCACTTCGGTGGTTCGTGGCTAACATAGACCGGATCCTACAACGGGTTACACATAAGAGGGGTAACTTGATCGGAGAGATTGGACTAGTGGGAGCTAGGCTTAAGATGGATTGGATCCAACTAAATAGGCCAAAAAGGTTCGAATAACGATTCAGAACAAGATAGAAAGAACCGGGCTCGAATGGGGTGCCCAGAGCAAGGCTCCTTGTGCCGGCCATATGATGGCCGACCAAGGTAAGTGGCCGGCCAGATAAAGCCCATAGTGGGCTGCCCTGGCCGAGCACACTAAAGGGAGAAAGCCAAAATACCCCAAAAGGGTATTTCGGTAATTATCTTTTCTGTGACCCGGAAAATAGAAATACCTAATTTGAATATGATTCTAATTAGGGTTTCTCTATATAGGGGTCATTAGAGAACATAAAATGTGTGGATTTTTCTTAGAAAGAAAAATTATACAGATCTCTCTCTCTCTCTCTCTCTCAATATACAACTAGTGGAGAGAGAGGATTGTAGAGAAAAAGCTATCGTTCTATCAATCTAGTCAAGAAGTAGGGTTCTTCTCAACCTTCTATTAAGTCCTAGCAGACATTAAGGAAGGGAGATCAAGTTAACCTACTCGGTGTCTCAAGTAGAGGAGCGACAATTGAAGCTCTCGATCTTCACACGCGATTGGAAAGGTTCGATGGAAAAACGCGATTAAGGTATTTATTCCTCTTCTAGTTCATTGATTAGTTCATGCTTTATGATCCCAGATATTTAGTGTTAAGATATGATGTTTGAGATTCCGCTTACAACACTAGATAGTTGTATTAGATACACACAAAACCCTACAGTGGCATCATGAGCCGGTTGCATGAAACTATCTCTGACTAGACGAATTAGATTAGAACTTGATTGATTAGATTATTTTATGTTTGAATATAGATTCAAACATGAATTTGATTAGTCTGAATTAGATTTAGATATAATCAAGAGAGAGGTATTGAAAGAGTTTCAACGCGTAGAAACCTTGGTTTTTTGATCTTTTGAAAAGGGTTTCGAAAAACAAAGATTTTAGGGTTTTGATTTTTGAAATTTTATTTAAAAATCATTGTTTTTGATGATCAAATCATCAAAACAACAACTTGATACAGCAGAAACAGAGAAGAGAAGAAACAGATTAAGTGTTTAGAAGTTTCTAAACACATAGGCAGTGCGGGCCTTGCTGCCGGACGTGCACAGAACACGTCCAGGACGCGCCCAGAACACGTCCAGGACGCGCCCAACACACGTCCAGGGCGCGCCCTGAATGCGTTCCAGAAGCATCCAGGAAGCGAGTTAGTCGCGACCTACACGCAAGGAACCTTAGTCCTACCCGGACTAGGAGTTCTGACCTTCTCGGACCAGGAACCCTAGTCCGTGTTGGACTAGGACTAGGGAAGCTCCCAGTCTTCTCGGACTTAGAGTTCGAGAAGTTGCGACCATGACTTGGTCGCGTCTTAGGACGCGACCATGAGTCATGACGCGTCTCAAGTCGAGAAGCGTCTAGAAGCTGATAACCAGACGCGTCTAGGAGTGTCCAAAGCATCTCGGACTTCACGTCCGAGATGGCTCTAGACAGGTCCTTAGCCAGACGCGTTCTAGGACGCGTCTGGAACAGGAGGAAGCGTCCAGCATAGTGCCGGACGCGTCTGGCTATAGGGCAGACGCGTTTGGAACATGTTGCCCGTATAGGCCATCCTCTGTTCGGCCCATGACGAGACTTGACTTGGGCTTGCCCGAGACTTGTTCATGGGCCTTGACCAAGGGTTTGACTTGGGTCTGTGGAGTTTGACTCGGACTTTTTGGGCCTTGACCCTAGTAGGAGTTTTACGCGTTTTCCTCCCTTTCGAAAGTGACACGGGCCATCCGAAAGGCCAAAACGGAGTTTTTCCAAAACGATTTCAAAATCTTCTAGGATAAAACCAAAACGAGTCATTAGTCCGAATTTTACGAAAAGAAGACTTAAGGCACGTTTGACATAAAGATGTCGGTAGTATCTCCCGGATAGCTGTTTAGATCATAGCAAACCCAGATTCGACCTTAGGAAGCCAATCTCATACATACTTGGGTGTTTTATGAATGTCATATTATTATGTATGTGTGAATTTGAATGCGGGTTCTACTTCGGCCATAGAATTGTTCTATTCTTGTTTTTAAGCACGGATGGGTGCCCGATGTATTAATTAATTAAATTTCAAGTTTTATACGATCTGCGAATCGTTGAGTCTTGTAATTAGAGTTAAGGGTCCAATAGAGTCCATCGAAGAGTCAAAGGATGAGATCGTGGTTCGAGTGGGAGAATTCAATGGAGGTTCGAGGATGAAGATCCAGGTGAACAAAGGCGAAACAAGCAAGTACCAAAGAAGATTAGATTTTTTAGGTTAGGGGCCATACTAGGATCATGTCCGTTTGATTTATTTTCTCGCGCGCATTTACTTATTTATTTACGTCTTATGTCATGGATGATTATGTTAGTTCATAGTAATGTATGCATGATAAAAATGTGAAAGTCCCCAAAAAGAATTTTGAGTAATGCCTACCCAGATTAAGACACCTGTTGCGCCCTTGTTCATCGATGGTAGGTCATGCCAAAACAGGGTGTCATCTTTTACCTCGGGACAATACGGGTAGATCTATGAAGAGGTCTACGCATCTAAATGGTTATTCTCAACGAGTCAGCAAAAGGGTTTTGGATTTCGAGGCAAAAGGATGAATTCAACACATAAGTGTTATTCATCAACCAAGAGTCATAAGAGTATGATCAGTAAAGAGTTTACTCACCCAAGAGGGTGGAGTTAAGGGCAGTGCAAAAGTACGCTTAACTCCATAGGAATGGGATCTTGGAATCATATTATTCAAACGGGGACGGTTCTCATTGAATAATATGGCAAAAACTGTTTTGCTTAAACATGAATGTAGTACTTAGCAATGTCCTTTTTTGTTTATGTAGAGTAAAAATGGCATACAGTATTAGTTCACAATTAGATAGGGATCTATACAACTTTCTAGATTGAGAGGAAGATCAGAGAAGAGTTCTCGAGTCTTTGAATAAAGAAAGCGTAATAGAGATACCAAAAAGAGAAGAGGAAATAGGTTCCTATGTTATAAAGGTCAATTTGGCAGATATGACTGATTTCCCCTCATGGGTATTTGATACCGGATGTGGAGCACATATCATCTCAGAATTAGATGGACTCCAGGGAATCATGTATCTGACAAAGAACGAAATGGTTCTACGAGTCGCAAACAAAGCTAGAGTTGTTGTTGTGGCTGTAGGAACTTATAAGCTTAGTCTAGAAACTGGATTGATACTACTGCTAATTGTTATTATGTACCTACTATTTCAAGGAACATCATCTCTGTGTCGGTTCTAGACAAAGAGGGATATCGCGTAGTAATAAAGAACAAACGTTGTTCTTTATATAAAGGTGAGATGTTCTATACCAGTGCTAGACTACGCAATGGTCTTTATGTTATGAACATAGAAGACGAAATCCTGAACATAGACATGAAACGACTTCGTACTCATGATTCAAACCAAGGCTATCTCTAACATTGTCGTTTGGGCCACATTAACATGAAACGCATGCAGAAGCTTCATGCAAATGGACTTCTGGGATCGTGTGATTTAGAATCATACGATACATGTGAACCATGCTTAGTGGGCAAAATGACACGATCACCCTTCAAGAGAAAAGGGGATCGAGTGAGTGAACCATTAGGACTAATACATACAGATGTATGCGGACCTATGAGTACACTCGTGAGAGGTAACTATGGCTACTTCATAACGTTCACCGATGACTTCACTAGATATTGATACATATATCTTATGAAGCATAAATCAGAATCGTTTAAAATGTTCAAACAATTTCAGAACCAAGTAGAGAATCAACTTGGCAAGAAAATAAAAGCCATTTGATCGGATAGAGGTGACGAATATTTGAGTCAAGAGTTTGAGGATCATCTTAAGAGTTGCGGAACAGTATCCCAACTCACTCCACCAGGAACACCCCAGATGAACGGTGTGTCCGAAAGGAGAAATCAAACCTTAATGGACATGGTTCGACCGATGATGAACTTAGCCGATCTTCCTAACACTTTCTGGGGTTATGCTCTTGAAACGATCGCTTTCACACTAAACCGAGCTCCGTCAAAAGCTGTGGGAAATACGCCATATGAGTTATGGACTGGAAAGGTTCCAAAGTTGTCTTTTCTCAAAGTCTGGGGTTGCGATGTTTATATAAAACGTTTACAAGGAGATAAACTAACACCAAGAGCAGATAAATGTCTCTTTGTTAGATATCCAAAAGAGACAAAGGGGTGTTACTTCTACAACCCATCAGAGAACAAAGTGCTTGTTGCTCGTGAAGGTGTCTTCCTTGAAAAGGAGTTTCTTTCCAAGCAGACAAGTGGGAGAAATATAAAATCGAAGAAATTCGATCTGAGCAACAAACTGACACTATTGTATCGATGTCAGAAGTCACGATTCCTAACTATTCTGAGCCAATAGAAAAGAAAACAGAGGAAGAGATAGTAGATCTTGGAGATCCTCCCGTGCAAGTCGAATTGGATTCGTAAGAGAACCCTCAAGGAGTTGAGAGTGTCTTACCTGTTGTTCGAGCCCCACGTAGGTCCGCAAGGCTGATTGAATTATCTCAACGACAAGATATCTTTTTGATAGAAGATAATGAACTCCGCACCTACGCAGAAGCTATGACGAGCCCAGACTCCGAAAAATGGCTGGGAGCCATAATATCCGAAATGGACTCCATGTCTGAAAATCAAGTTTGGAACTTGGTTGATTTGCCTGATGGAGTAGAACCCATTGGTTGCAAATGGATTTTCAAGATGAAAACAAACAAGGATGGAAACGTGAGCGTTTTCAAATTAGACTCGTGGCAAAAGGTTACAGACAAGTCCAAGGAATAGACTATGAAGAAACTTTTTCCCCTGTCGCAATGCTTAAATCCATTAGGATTATTCTAGCAATTGTAGCTCATTACGATTATGAGATATGGCAAGTGGATGTCAAAACCGCCTCCCTGAATGGGAATCTGGAAAAGGATGTGTACATGACACAACCTGAAGGTTTTGAGGAATCCAAAAGTGCTGGAAAAGTTTGTAGGCTTCAAAGGTTCATCTATAGTTTGAAGCAAGCAAGTAGGAGCTGGAATCTTCGATTCGACAAGAAAATCAAAGAGTTTGACTTTCTGAAGAACGAAGAGGAATCTTGTGTATACAAGAAGGTTAGTGGGAGCAACTTAGTTTTCTTGGTCTTGTATGTAGATGACATACTGATCGTTGGAAATAACATTCCAATGCTTAACTCTGTGAAAGAGTGCCTAAGGAAATATTTTTCAACGAAAGACCTAGGAGAGGCAGAATATATCTTGGGGAATCAAGATCTATAGAGATAGATCAAGGAAGATAATTGGACTCAGTCAAGAAACTTATATAGATAAGATTCTTGAGAGATTCAAAATGAAAGACTCTAAAAGAGGATTTCTACCCATGACACATGACACAGCGCTTAGCAAGACTTAATGTCCCCGAGTTCCTGATGAGCTAGCACACATGAAGAAGGTACCTTATGCTTCGAGCAATATGATCCATCATGTATGCCATGATCTGCACTCGCCCAGACGTCTCATATGCTCTGAGCATGTGTAGTCGTTACCAATCAAATCCAGGTGAGGAACACTGGACCGCATCCAAGAATATCCTGAAGTACTTGAGAATGACCAAGGATCACTTCTTGGTATATGGCGGGAAAGAAGAACTAATTGTGGAAGGCCATGTGGATACGAGCTTAAAAACGGACAGAGATGATTTCTGATCGCAGTCGAGTTACGTCTTTTGTCTAAACGGAGGAGACGTAAGCTGGAAAAGCTCAAAGCAAACTACTGTAGCAGACTCTACCACAGAAGCAGAATACTTAGCCGCTTCAGAAGCAGCTAAGGAAGGGGTTTGGATCAAGAAGTTTTTCTCCGAACTTGGTGTCGTTCCTAGCATGGAAAAGGGAATAACTCTTTATTGTGACAGCAATGGAGCTATTGCCCAAGCTAAAGAACCTAAAGCACACCAAAAGTCCAAACATATCCAAAGGAAGTACCACGTGATAAGGGAAATCACAGAGCGAAAGGATGTGGTCATTTGCAAAGTAGATACGGACGACAACGTAGCCGATCCGTTAACTAAACCACTACCTCAACCCAAATATGAGAGTCATAGAAAGAGAATTGGTATAAAGCGCATTGAAGAATGGCTTTAGGTTGTAATTGAATTAATAAAAAGAGTTTTATGTTATTAATTAGCTACATTTAATAAAAGAAATAAATAAATTATTTCAGATATTAAATAATGGTTTAGTGTTTAATAGACAGTCAAAAAATAATGAGGCATTCCAAGTAGGTTTATCAGATGCGTGATATGGTAAATGAAACCTACTAAGTGAACTTGGGATAGATTCATAGTTAAGTCCCTAGTCCAGGTCATTGCATGGACAACAATGACTCATGAAGACTAGCATGTGAGATTGACTGATAACGTTGTTTCATGGGCTATAGGAATATAGTATTCAAGTCAATTACATGAGTGTATGATTGGGAATATACACCGGATAACCCAAACAAAAGAGTTCTTCAAATGTTGAAAATGTCATGAACAATCATAGGCAAGATTGGAGAGATTCCTTAAACATGAGTACTCCACTCATCTTATGTAAGGAATGTCGAACTTTGGTACCGTCAAACGCTGTCCCGTGAAAGGAGGTTATAAATGCGGATTACTGGGGGAGACATGATAGACATGAAGTTAAGTGGGAGTACAAGACTGGATTATGTCCTCCTATTAAGTTAGGATTAGTATCTCCGGGCCACTTGAGGAGAAGCAACTGAAAATGTGTGGCCACACTCAAATGGATTAACGATTAATCATTTGTTTTGACAGTTGTTCTCTAGATCAAGAAAGTATGAAAGGTATGACGTATCAGATGAGATACGAAGAGACATGGGAATCGAGTATTGCACTTGTTCTAAGTACAAGTGGGAGACTGAAGAATATATCCGTTCGGTCTGAAGGAGATGTCCTTCCGAAGGAGTGTCCTTCAAACAAGATGGCAATGCGATCAATTTTTCAGCTAGGATACCGATGACCTAATCGTGAAGATCATCCAGTCCGGTCCAATTAGGGGTCGTAGCGTTTTGCTAGAAGCCAACTACGATCGTCGGATCACTTCGGTGATTCGTGGCTAACATAGATCGGATCCTACAACGGGTTACACATAAGAGGGGTAACTTGATCAGAGAGATTTGACTAGTGGGAGCTAGGCTTAAGATGGATTGGATCCAACTAAATAGGCCAAAAAAGTTTGAATAGCGATTCGGAACAAGATAGAAAAAATCGGGCTCGAAACGGGTGCCCGGAGCAAGGCTCCTTAGGCTGGCCATATGATGGACGACCAAGGTAAGTGGGCCGGCCAGATAAAGCCCATAGTGGGCTGCCTTGGCCGGCCACACTAAAGGGAGAAAGCCAAAATACCCCAAAAGGGTATTTTGGTAATTATCTTTTTTGTGACCCGGAAGATAGAAATACCTAATTTGAATATGATTCTAATTAGGGTTTCTCTATATAGAAGTCATTAGAGAACAGAAAAGGTGTGGATTTTTCTCAAAAAGAAAAATATACAGCCTTCTAGCAATATACAGCTAATGGAGAGAGAGGATTGTAGAGAAAAAGCTCTCGTTCTATCAATCTAGTCAAGAAGGAGGGTTCTTCTCAATCTTCTATTAAGTCCTAGCAGACATTAAGGAAGGGAGATCAAGTTAACCTACTCGGTGTCTCAAGTAGATGAACGACAATTGGAGTTCTCGATCTTCACACGCGATTGGAAAGGTTCGAGGGAAAAACGCGATTAAGGTATTTATTCTTCTTCTAGTTCATTCATTAGTTCATGCTTTATGATCCTGGATATTTAGTGTTAACATATGATGTTTGAGATTCCGCTTAGAACACTAGATAGTTGTATTAGATACACACAAAACCCTACACTAGTTAACCTACAACCCTAGCAAAGGTGACCGGGGGTATAAGGAGAAGTCCTTGCGAAACTAGTCATGCTAAGGCAGACAAAACAACCGTGATAGCGGAAGCAATAACCGGATACGGGAAAAGTCCCGGTGAAACTAGTTGTGCACAAGCCAACGAAACCAGCCCTGGTAGCAAAAACGACGACCAGGGGCCTAAGGAGAAGTCCTAACTAAACTAGTTGTGCTCAAGCCAACGAAACCATCCCTGATAACGAAAACAACGGCCAGGGGTCCAAAGAGAAGTCCTAGCTAAACTCGTTGAGTACAAGCCAACGAAAACAACCCTAGGAGCAGCGGCCATGATCAGGGGCAAAGTCCAGACCCGAAAATCATTCCAAGCTTACGCTAATTTGGGTTCTATTTTGTAGAGGGAATTAATAAGCCTAGGTCATGCTAGAATATGTCTAAATTATTATTTTTGCAAGAGCGATCATTCGGAGCATGCGTAGTAAGTTTAGGGAAAATACATTAGTAACCAAAGTTCTATGTTAACTTTGATAACTAATTAATTTTGTAGGATCAGTAGAAACCAAGAGAGCACATACGAAAGCAATTCGTCAATCAAGAACAGAGAGAGAAGATCTTATTTACAAAGGTCTATTACAGAAGAAATTATAATTGGAACAATTAAGGTAGCCGAAGACGTTCAGATTCATTGCAAAAAAGGTTTGCGAGGAATCAACAGTAATCGATACAAGAGAACTGTCCGAAAAGCCTGGGCAGAGCTTAACACTTCTTAGAAGCTCCCCTCAACCAACACTGCGATCATCCATATCTTGTGGATCCTAGGAAAGGTTATGCGCAAGAAGCGCCTTATAAAGAGTTGGGATCTCCGTCTCTAAGAAACCTTGACCGAAGAGAAGAAGTCTTTGACCAAAAGCCAAACCGAGAGTGGCGCCTAACCAAACTACCTTTTTTGGGGCCAGGCTCTGAGTGGCACCCCGGGTAACTATCTCCATTGCCGGAAAAGTTACCCTTAAGTATCTCCATTGTCGGAAAAACATCCTTCAAGCAGGTAACTAGTATGAAATCGAACAGAGGCCTCATCTCGGATCTTCAATAGAAACAGGAGATAAGGAAAAAGAGTTGGAAAATAGTGTGAAAGTAAGGATACTTTTGATCAACTTTTGGTGATGAGGAGTTAAAGAACCAAAATAGGCTATTTATACTGGAAAAAAATAGCCAAGAGACTTCTTGAAAACAGATGAAGGGTCATTAAGGCGAAGACCAAACACATCTTGGGAACGCTCAAAGGAATAATGACAAAAAGATACGCATAGCTCGAGACTGATCAGATTCGAGGGGATATCGTTGGGTTTCGAGGAGACGCGTCAGACCTCTCACTAACAAGCTACCACGTGTCCACGCATGCTGAAATAACTGCCGTGTACAACAACCCAAAAGATCAGAGTCGAAAACGCGTGATCAGAAGGTCAAATACGTGACGTCACGGAATCACGCATGGAAAGGGAATTAATTGCTTGAGCAGAAGTCGAAACATGTCTTGGGAGAACAAACCACGCGTCCAAGGCAAACACAACTTGAATTAGTTCTGGCAAATACAACCTTCGAAAAGAGGTTTACCATCATCAATCTTTACCACCTCGGTACAAATCAGCTTAGGAACATGCAGCTCTGGAAATCCAAAAGAAAGACCAAGCTTCACAAAACAACTCTGGTCCAGGTAAAATCCTTGACTTCAGGGTCTTCAATGTTTAAAAAACACGAGTTACTTCTACTCCCCAGTCTCATTACTTTCGAGTAAGGAGTGTCGGGACTCATGATGATGCACAAAATGTCCAGACGTTGACTAACGTATGAAGAGTCAAGATCAAACCTGAAGTCTACTGGGTCAACCCGACTTAAGGTAGCAGGACAGTTGAGCCCCTGATGATCCACCGAATATTCCCCTAACTGGGAGGTCGACTAGAAGAAACCAACCCTGCAAAACACCCTTGGCATGGACAGATCAGCCCTAGGGTCTTCAAAGGAGTAAGGGGGGGTCCGCACAGGTTCGACCAGTGTCTTACTCCCAAAACTAGGGAGGCAGCAGCGCCAAGTGACCTACCGACTTAATCCCAAAACTTCCAGAAAGATCTCAGTCGGCTACACATCTCTAAGTGTTTAAGCCAGTTTGGACTCCACGTATCTAAAGGAGGAAACTTCTCCTTTAGAGTCTATCACATCGGCAAGATATCTACAAAGAATCCTTGAACTTAGGAACTTCCACTTATCAAAGATCCGAGATAGACTCTAAGAGAAACCCTAGATACTCAAGAGAGGATACTTCTCCTTCGGTTTGACGGCAACCGCCTCACCACCCCACTAATCACAGTCGGCCTAATATCGCTTATAAAAGCCCCCCCTACATCATCCTTCACAGGACACGATTTCTTTACCCCAAAAAGATCAGAAGAAACTCAGAGTTCTCATAACTCGCCCCCCAAAAAGATCAATCAATATTCATTCTTTTACTGCAAAGAGCACCCTGACTGGCTTGAGCGTCGGAGCAGTTTTCGAATCCTTTGGAGGTTTTCCCCCCTCGGGAACAAACGAACAGAAGCAAGAGCAAGGAGCTGGAGCCATAAGCAAGGAGGTGGAGCAAGGAGCAGAAGCAAGGAACAGGTGTGAGGAGGTGGAATAAAGAGAAGCAGAGCAAGAAGCAGAACTGGAAGCAGGATCACTAGGCTGAATAGCACCCAACATAACGGAATAATCATACATAACAGAGGCTGTCATGCATCAACTCCCTTTTTCATGCCGATCTAACGGAATGCCAATTTTTGACATCAGCACTAGCCACTTATGATCTTGATCTGTTATATGACACAAAAAAATTTCTCTGTAAGAACTTTGATATGAAAGATATGAACGAGGCACAATGTGTTTGGGATAAAAAGAACTTCGAGATCGAAAACAAAGTATACTTGGTTTGTCTCAGAAAAGCTATATCAACAAAGTTTTAGAGAGATTTGGCAGGAAGGATTGCCCGCCGACAGATACACCAAAACAGAAAGGAGATAAGTTAAGTCTCATACAATGTCCAAAGAATGACTTTGAAAGAAAATGAATGAAAAGTATTCCTTATGCTTTTACAATAGCAAGTCTTATGTATGCGCAAGTTTGTACCCGTCCAAACATCAGTTTTGCAGTATAAATCCTTGGTCGTTACCGAAGTAATCCAGGGATGGCTCACTAGTAAGCAACAAACAATGTGATGTAATATTAACAAGGAACGAAAGACTATAAGCTTATTTTTCAGAAGAACTGAAAATCTAGAAATAATAGGTTACTCCGACTTTGCTGGATGTACTGATAGTAGAAAATCTACGTCTGAACATGTGTTTCTATTAGTTGAAGGCGGAGCCAAGAATTTGAGTATGGGTGGGCTGAATTTATATTAAGATTCATAGAAATTTTCAATTTCTATACACCCCCTATCATAGTGCTAGTTTACATTTATATTTGGAAAAATTTAGTATTTTGGCTAAACTACATCATTGTATCATTGGATCCATCCATATCTATCTTTTATACAAAATAAACATTATTGGGTTTAATAGTAATAGGAACCTTTGTGGATGTTAATATACGAACTAGTTTAAAATAGTGCAGAACTTTATTGCTAGTAAGGGAACTAGTTTAAAATAGAGAAGAAATATACATAAGAATTAAACCTTAAAATAGTGAAAAACTTTATTTATGTTATAGTTGTTGATGTTAATAGTTGTGGATATTAATATACGAACTAGTTTAAAAAAAATATTACTAGTAAGGGGACTCGAACACACAAAATCATGGGTATAAACCTCTTGCCTTACCAGTTTGGTTGCTGAAGTTTTTAGTTAAAAAGCTCAACGCAAAGTATAAGTCAGGTGGGAAGACTCGGGTTACATCGTAAAAAAGCCAACAGAAGGTAGAAGTTACAGGTGGGAAGACCCGGGCCGCAACCCGACTTAGCCCACCTAAAGCTCCACCCCTGGTTGAAGGAACGATATCATGGAGAAGCATTAAGCAATGTATTTATGCGTCTTGCACAATGGAGGTTGAATTCGTGTCATGTTATGAAGCCACGTTTCATGCTTTATGGTTGCAAAATTTTACCTCAAGACTTGGACTTATCGACTCCATTGTCAAGCCGCTGAGAATTTAATGTGATAATACTGTCGCAGTATACTTCTCTAAAAATGATAAGTATTCACGAGGAAGAAAACCTTGAGTTCAAATATCTTATTGTAAAAGAGGAGGTTCAGAAACATGCAATACTTGTAGACCATATTAGTATCAAGTGTATGGTAGCTGATCCACTAACTAAGGGTTTGGTATCTAAGACCTTTAAGGAACATGTTGCAACGATGAGTCTTAGTAATCCTTGTATTGTAATGGATTATATATGCTCCCATGCACAAATACTAATGAGATCTCATGAATGTTATGTTTTCAAAAAATAAAAAAAAATTGGGTTATTTCTCGAAAGGCCCCTTACTTTGTGACCAGCTTCCCGAGTAGCCCCCTACTTGTTAAAAAAATTATCCAGATGACCGACCCCCTTTTTTCGTTACTGTTAAATGTCCGTTAACTCTCTCTCTCCTCCATCTCGTCACCTCTCTCTGTCACGTCAACTTAAACTTCACCTCTCTCTTCTCCGGCAAAGGTCGTCGGCCGGGATATTTTTTGGCGGGCGACCTCCAAACATAAAAAAAATCTCGTCTCTCTCTTTTTTCTCTCTCAACACTCCGGCGAAGGGAAACCGCTTCGCCAGAGTGTTTAGAGAGAGGTGATTCTTTTTTCCGGCTGGCGACCTTTGTCAGAGAAGAGAGAGGTGAGGTGGAGAGAGAGAAAAAAATAAATAAATAAAGTTGATGTGTCAGAGAGATGACGTGGCAGAGAGAGGTGATGAGATGGAGGAGAGATAGTTAACTGACATCTTAAATTCCTCTTATACCCGTTAAAGAAATCGAGCATAAAACAATTCATGGATGACATTTTATGGTGAAGATGAACTTGCCGGGATTAGGTTTTTCAAATTTGATTCATGGCTACATAAAGAGCAAGACGAACCTGAGAATCACCAGTTAGGGTTTTGAAGTCTGACTCGTTGGTTTCATCGATTCTTTTACCAATAGATGAATCTAACTTCTTGCTGAAATTTGAAGCAGATCAAATATGATTAGTGGGTTTCACCCTCGATTCTTTTACCCATTGATGAAATCATCTTCTTGCTGAAATTTGAACAGATCGAATATGAAATTTGAAGCAGATCGAATCTGATTCTCGCTGAAATTATCTTCTCGTTGAAATTGTCTTCTCGCTGAAATTATCTTCTCACTCAAATTATCTCTTTGCTGAAAAAAAAAGTCTAGAGAGAGTCCGAAATGGGAGGAGAGAGAGCGCGATTTTGAGGGTGAGAAATCCACTTTCTCACCCTTTTTGTGAAAAAAAATGAAGTCTTTTTTCAACTTTTTTCCCAACAGGAAACGATATTAGGCCCTATCAAACAGTGGAAAACCGACTTTCTTACGAAAATCGGTTTCCCACATAATTTTCTCACGTGTTAATTATTCATTCTCTACCCACATTATTTTTTGTTCTCTCTAATATTTTTTAATAATGAGTGGGTTCAGTCTCTCTTTACTTCCACAATTTGGTATGGTGGGCAATATATGGACAACTAATTATCTTATGTGGACAACTATTTTACGTGGACACAATATTTTTTAGGGGACATCACTTCATTATTTTTCACTTATGTCCTCCAAGACTTATAGCTTTTATTAAGTCCTCCCTCTTTTTGAACTGCCTAACCCTCTTTTTCTTTTACGAATTAATCTTGTTTTCTCAGGAGCTTTTATAGATTTATATGGTTTCAAACAAGCTGGAAGAACTCAACTCACCCTCATCTTCTTCTCCTTCTCATATAGTTACAAATGTGAGAAATCAATAGAACGAGTTGTATTTCCACCGTTCTTTTGATCTGAATTCTTCTCAATTTGACATGAAAATGTCATGAATCCCAAAACCCTAAACTACCCAAGTGCAT
>BEHA01001570.1:223758-238875 GCA_002897215.1 Eschscholzia californica subsp. californica
ATAATCTCATTATTCTTAATACCAAGCAGAAATCTAACCTTGGCAAAAAACCATTCAAATTCATCCGAACTTGGATGACTCATCAAGGGTGTGCCAAATTCATTAAAGATAAATGAAGTCAGATACCGAATCAAATCCAATCCAAACTCAACTCCTTATCCACCCATCTTTCTCATTGGAACAAAAGTGTGTTTGGGCATCTGGACAACAAAATCAAAAATCTCACCAATCGCCTGCAATCTGTCATAGATTATGATACTTACCATGATCTCAATCTTCAAATTGAAAATTTGCTTCTTCAACAAGAAAGCCTCTGGAAAGAAAAGTCCAGAACTTCTAATATCAATCTTGGTGATCGTAACACTAAGTACTTTCATGAGAAAGCTATTTCCCGGAATAGGAAAAATAATATATATCAGCTCCATCAAAAGAGATGATGGCACCTGGATCAGTGATGATGCTGAAATTGCTTCTATCTTCTCTAATCACACCTCCCAGATCTCAACCTCGGTGGGCTCCACTAATTCTGAACACCTTCTTGATTGCTTTCATGTTCAGATTAATGATACTCAAAATATTTCCCTTACTGATAACACCACTGAGGAAGAAATCAGGAAATTTGTTTTCTCCCTCAAAGCTGATGCTGCCCCAGGATCTGATGGATACCCCCTTACTTCTACCAGTCCAATTAGGAACCTGACATATCCACCATGGTCCTTGAGTTTTTCAATTCGGCATGTCTCCCTCTCCTTTCCAATCACCCTCATATCTGCCTCCTCCCCAAAACCAAAACTCCTCAAGCTCTTGCAGACTTCCGACCTATAAGCTTACTCAATACTACGTATAAAATCATTACCAAAATCTTGGCTAATAGGCTTAAAGATCTCCTTCCTGATTTGATTTCCCCCTTTCAAGCGGCCTATGTTCCAGGGAGACAAATCACGGATAATATTCTCATTAGCCAAGAAATTGTCCATTCTTTCAAAAAAAACTCGCAGATCCAAAAGCTACTTCGGTCTTAAATTGGATATGTCCAAAGTTTTTGACCGCATTTAGTGGAGCTATCTTGAGACAATCATGTCTAAAATGGGTTTTTCCAATAGGTGGATTCAGCTAATCAGAGCTTGTCTGAGTTCTTCCTCTATGGCCATTCTCATAAATGGTCGGCTTGGATCCACTTTTGAGGTGAGTAGGGGCATTCGACAGGGTGACCCACTCCCTCCTTTCCTTTTTACCTAAGCTATGGAAGGGCTCAGGCGGATGCTCGAAAGTGCGACTCATCTTAATTATTTTAAGGGCTTTCCGATCCCTAAGTCCAATATTAACATTAAGCACTTCCTCTTTGCAGATGATTGTATCATTTTCGGTCGTAACACTCTGGATAATATTCATAACCTCAAACACATTCTGATGGAATTCAGTGCACCTTCTGGTCAAATGATCAATTATGCTAAATCCACTATTTTCTTCTCTAAGAATTCGCATCCCAAGTTCAAGAGAATACTCATTAGAAACTTGAAAAGTCCATCAATTCTCCTCTCTTGATAAATATTTGGGCACTCATCTCTTCATCAAGGAAAACAAGAAACAAGTTTTTTTTTCTCTTCTGAATCAAATCCAAAACAAGCTCTCCAAATGGTAAACCAACCTTCTTTCTCAAACTGGCCGCTCTGTAGTTATCTCTTCTATAGTTGCAGCCGTTCCCCGATACCAAATGCGATGTTTTGCTATACCCAAAGGCATAAGCAATCGCATCGAGACCATGCAAAGGTCTTTCTAGTGGGGAAAAACCAAAATCATCAACACCATTAACTGGTCCTCCATTTGCAAACCTCGCAAACTGGGTGGATTAGGATTCCGGTCCCCTCATATTGATAATCAAGCTTTCCTATATAAACTTGCCTGGAGAATGATCAATAACCCTCAGGAGCTTTGGGCACGTATCCTGAAAGCTAAATATTTTCCGAAAGCTCCCAAACCTAACCCTCCCAAGTCCCATCACTCTTGGCCCTAGAAGTCTATTTGTAAGCATTACGAGCAAATTGCAAGCCTTATTGTCTGGGACATTAATAAAGGTACTCAAATTAATATTTGGCTTGACAATTGGATTCCCAACCACCCGCCCCCAATACCCAACATCAGAAACATAGGGCTAACTTGGGTTAGCCAACTTATTACCAATAATGAGTGGAATATTAATGTTATAAACAATTGTTTTAACATTGATATTAGCCATTATCAGTATTAATTGCAGATGGATGCTGATGATAAAGCTAGATGGACTCAAAGCAAATCGGGTAATTATACTATTAAATCAATGTACAACTATCTCCGAACCAACAGGTATGATTCAAATAATGAAGTACCAGAATGGAACTACATTTGGAACATGAATACGATACCAAGAATTAAACTTTTCCTATGGAAATGTTGTACCAATAATCTACCTGTGAAAGATAAAATAGGTAAATTCATTGGAAATGTCTTCACTTGTATTAACTGTAATGCTAATGAAACGATTGAGCATTCACTACTGCATTGTCACTATGCCAAAGCAATATGGTTTTCTTTTCAAGTCAGGACGGATCATATCATTTCGGTAAAATAATGAATTCTTCTTTGGAAGGATCTGGATGAGGAACTAACGAACTTATATGCTAAGATTATGTGGTTTATTTGGAAAGTCAGGTGTGAAACATGCTTCTCATCAAAAAACAATCGCCTATTCAGACTATTCAATTAATCAAATCCTCCTCAACAGTCCCCTTGAAGATTACTACTAAAGACAAAGAACCACAGCAACACCAATGGAGCCCTCCATCGAGACCATATCTTAAAATTAACACGGACGCATCATTCACAGACTTAGCTGAACTTGTAGGGATTGGATGCATTATATTTGATGTAGAGTCAAACTTTATATCAGTACTCGCAAATACAGTCTGAGGTCAAAATGCGGAAGAATGTGAATGTTTAGCAATTAGATCGGCTCTTCTATGGGCCATAGATCTTCAGCTTCACCACGTCCATATAGAGAGTGACAATCTCAACATTATTTCTTATTTGGAAGATCAAAACTACTCAACTCAATGGAAATTCAAGAAGCACTTAGTCGAAATCCTCCAATTGAAAAGCGAATTTACTAACATCAAATTCTCTTATATTTCGAGATCAATCAACGTTAAAGCGGATGCGGTAGCTAAATGGGGAAGGAAGCATCAACGGAAGAATACCTGGAACGCCCTTCCGACTTTTATTGAGGATGTTGTTTGGTTTCCTTTTTGTTTTCTTTTTCTTTCCTTGTAATTTCAACAAAAAAAAATGACCAGATTATATGATCATGATTTGATAAAGGGTTATTTCCCAAATAGCCCCCAATTTTATGACCAGCTTCATGCCTAGCCCCTTACTTTATCGAAAATGCCTAGATGGTCCCCTTTTTTAGTTACCGTTATAAGTCGGTTAACTAGTCATCACCTCTATCTCCACCATCTCATCACCTTTCTCTGCTACATCATTCTCTCACCACCTCATCGTCTTCACCGGCGAAGGTCGTCGGCTGGCTAATTTTCGGGTCAACGACCTTCAAACATAAAATTAAAAAAAAATTGGTTCCTTCTTTGTTTTTTCTCTCTCTTTCTCAAAACCTCAGATTTTTCTGATCCACCGTGACTAGGGGTGGGAATCGGCCGGGTTTGGGCTCATAAACGTCGGGCACGGGCGGGGTAGTAAGCTACCCGATCGAGATATCGGGCGGGTAAACATGAACCTCTTTGAAGCCCGCGGCCTGATTATGCCCGAGTGCCCGATCGGGCTCTAACGGGCTCGGGCGGGCGGGTTACGGGTTTTTCAAGAAAAAAATAATATAAAAAACTTGATTGAAAATGTCTTTTTTTTTTTTTTTTTTTGGAAGTCGACTACGATCTACGTATGTCGTTACATTTGGCACTTGATACATCATAGATGTGATAAGCTCGATAACCGCCCACTCAAACACTAACTGAACCGGGCTATAGCCCAACAAGACATGGCCTAAAGCCCAACAACATTATTTACACCCTAATAATCCCAATTCAAATAACCAAAGACTCCACTTTCTCTGGGATTCGAACCTGGGACCTCTAGGGCTTTCTGGAGTTTATGTCAACACCTTGGAACCACTTGGGTTACCAACTGTTGACCCATTATATTAAACTAAGATTCACCCATTATATTAATATAATCCCCGAGTCCGTCTAAAATAAAACTTAATTAAAAATATCATTATTGTTTGCAATTCATTCACGACTCAATAACTTATATCCAATTGAAAATATCATTCTAAATTTCCTAAAGTTCATTTACAAATATAAGACAAAAAATACATCAAAATAGATTTACACAAAAAATATACATAAACATAGAAATTACATAAATCAAAAAAAGAAATCAAAAATTTAAATAACAAAAAAAGATGTATCTTCCAAATCTTCAAGTCTGATTTTCATCTGCAAACAAAAGGAAATTGTGTAAGAAAAATAATAGTTTAACACTAACATATATAATCATATAATTATAATATAACTAATTTACAGAACTTAAACCTATTTTCAACAAAAAAAGGTAAGTTTACATCACCATGAGAAAATTACAGATCTGATATACAGATCTGTTTCAGAATATACAACATGAAAAGAAAAAAAATCTGATTCATGAAAAGTTCTAAAAGTATACATCAAAAGAGATTTTTTGAAATTTAATCCTTTATAAATATAGATCTGAGTTTTCATTAATAATCTTCATCTAAAAAAGCAAAGGTAGTCTCCATACATTTTTTTTTTCTGTTTCTTCATAACTCCTTTTGATCTTCGTCTAGACATTAAGTTATTTACAGCAAAAGTAGGAGCAACAAACAACTTTAGAAGGTCAAACTCTAAAACTCCGTTTGATCTTCATAACTTCGTTTGATCTTCATAACTTCATTTTTCTCTGGTTCTCCAAGTCGTTCTTCCCTGTCTCTCTCTCTCTCTCTCTCTCTCTTTGTCTTTTTCTTCCTCTTTCTTTATTTGTCTCTCTCTCTTTCTTTCTCTTTCTCTATGTCTTTCACTCTATCTCTCTCTCTCTTAAACTCTAAAATGACCTAGAAAATAAAGAAGGAAAAGTGAAAACTAGGCTTATATACCAAACCCTAAATCTGATGGGAGAATGAGAGGCCAAAGAGTGTTAACCGTTGGATCAGACTGACCCTAATTAGGTTAAATCTGGCGGGTTCTCGGGCGACCTCTCGGGCGGGCATATCGGGTCGGACGTCGGGTAAAGAGCTCTGCCCGAGTCCCGCCCGCGTCCGTCCGAAATTTCGGGTCGGGTAAGCCCGAGTCGGGCTCTCTTCGGACTGCGGGTTGCCTCGGATCGGGTGGTTAGGGCCGGATTTCGGATTTTCGGACCGTTTTCCCGGCCCTAACCGTGACCATCAAAAACACCAAAGAAAGCCCGAAAAAAATCATACCCAAACACTACTACTTGAAGCTAAATTTTACATAAATCTAATCCAAATCTTTCGATAGGTTGACCTTAGTAATTGACCTTACAATTTTAGCATCCCTGAAAAACAAGCCACCAAAATTACCAGATGTTTAAAGAGGGATTGGGCAAAAGGCCCAATCCTTGACCCGAAAAGAGATGCAGGTCCACTGCAGGATAAAAACAAAAGGCAGGTCCAATGGTCAGGAGGTGAGGTAAAATTACGATTTTAGTCTTTAAGTTTTACGAAATTACAAGAAATACCCTTTACACAAATCCCGTGCAAATCACGTTATTTCTCTCTCTACTGCACATTCACTTTTTTTCTCTCTCTAACTTTTCTCTCTCTCTCCTTAATTTCTCTCTCATAAACTAAGACTTTCTTTAACTAATTTATCTTTCCAGATTTATCTCTCCAGATTTATCTTTCCCTTTAATTTCTCTCTTTCCCGTTAGTTTTTTTTTTCTTAAAATCTTATTGTATTTTCATCTTTCATTCCATTTATATTCCTCTTTTTAAGTTTTAGATTTATCTCCAGATTTCTTTCCTTCATTATAATTTTTCTCTTTAGCATTTTTACTTTTTGAATCTATACTTTATTTTTGCAAATATTTCCATTTTATTTTACACTATTTCTATCTAAAAATATTTTTTCTTTCTTTAACTATTTTCTTTCTCTATAACTTTATCTCCTTATATTTTGGGCAATTTTTTTTAGATTTTTTGTACTGTACACGAAACAGGAGGTTTTTATCGTACATTTTTTTGTGTACTTGACACTTTTGTACTAAGAATTTTCTTGTGTACTGGAAATTGTTTTATGTACTAGCTATGTGGTTACGTACTAGACATTTTTGTACTGGGAATTGTGTTGTGTATCGGAAATTGTTTTATGTACTAGGCACTTTTGTACTGGGAATTTTCTTGTTTACCAGGAGTTATTTTATGTACTAGTCATTTGGTTATGTACTAGACACTTGTGTACTGAGAATTGTTTTATGTACTAGCCATTTGGTTATTTACTAGAAACTTTTGTACTAGGAATTTTCTTGTGTACCGTGAGTTGTTTTATGTACTAGTCACTTGGACATGTTTAACTGTTTGGTACATTGGAAAATTTCAAATGGTTCTTACACAAATCACTCTAAAAGGTTCAATGGACGGTAAATTTTTTAACGTACAGACAAATATATGTACAAAGAGAAACTGTTTTGGTAACAATTTTGTTTTGGTCAAAAACTCTACAAGGAGAAACTTGAACACGTTCTTGTTCAAAATTAAAATATTCTCTCTCCAACCTTAACTACTTTCCTCGTTTTTGGTAGTTTTTCATTGATTTATTTCCATATATGTTTTGGTAGTTCCCCATTGATTAGATTCTCTCTCTGTATTTTTTCTTCTTTTTAAACAAGTTTTTCTCTCTCCAATCTTAACTTCTTTCCTTCTCTCAAACATTCTCTCCTTATATGATGGACAATTATAGGACATTCTTTCTAAAACGTAAATTGTTTTCAAGAAAAATTTATAGGATATTTTTCTTTGTACTGTACATTTTTTTATTTACTGGACACTTTTGTACTGGGAATTATCTTGTGTACGGAGAATTATTTTATTATGTACTAGCCATTTGGTTTACTAGACACTTTTGTACCGGAAATTTGCTTGTGTACCGGGAATTGTTATATGTACTGGCCATTTGGTTAGGTACTAGACAATTTTGTACTGGGGATGTTCTTGTGTACCGGGAGTTATTTTATGTAGTAGCCTTTTGGTTATGTACTAGACACTTTTGTACTGGGAATTTTCTTGTGTACCGGGAATTATTCTATGTACTAGCCATTTAGTTATGTACGAGACACTTTTGTACTGGGAATTTTCTTGTGTACCCGGAATTGTTTTATGTACCAGTCACTTGGTTGTGTACTAGACACTTTTTGTACTGGGAATTTTCTTATATACCTGGAAATGTTTTACGTATTGTACATTATGTTATGTACAGTATATAATAGAATGTGGTATACGTTTCTTCTCTCAAATATTATTCTTTCTTTTCTAATTTGAAATTTCTCTCCGGATTTTTCCTATTTTAGCTCTATCTAAAATTTGATTCCTTTTTCATATTTCCTCTTTAGATTTTTCTCTTTCCATATTTTTCTTTTTTAAGCATATCTTCTCTCTCTAATCTTAACTACTTTCCTTCTATCAAACATTCTTGCCTTATATGTTGGAAGATTTTTATAAAGATTTTTTAATGAATTTTCGGTAAACAAAAATCTAAAAACGCACGTAAATCTGGTTGTTATAATGTATCAAATTTAGACGCCACCAAAGACTTTTATATGTTCTCTTTCTAAACTTTCCTTCCGTAGAACAGATCAAGATATTTTTTTCTCTATAAAAGTATTAGATACTTCCGATTTTCGTACTAGATTTTTCATTCAACAATCTTTCGTACTAGATTTTTCATTCAACAATATTCGAAGGTAACTTTCATGTTGCAACATTCACAAAATAAGAAAAATGATAGAAATATAAGACGAAAGAAACTAAAACATGTACAGTAAACTTCCACATAACAAGGAAACGTGGGAACTGATTGGGAACGATAAAATGTACTGGGAACTGAGGAATGTACATTACATTTCCTCGAAAACTTGGTAATGAAATTCCTCGAAAACAGTAAAAGCAGATCAAGTTAAGGATAACTTCAGATCTGATTTCTCCAAAAGCCATTAATCTCTGTAAAAAAAAATTTCCAGATTTGTTGCTTCCTGAACCCAACAATCTAGTTCTTCCTTGTAAACCCAGATATGAATTTCTCCAAAAGCCATGAATCTCTGTTAAATAAAAAATCCAGATTTGTTGCTTCCTGAACCCAACAATCCGGTTCTTCCTTGTAAACCAAAAATAAAAAAAACAATCTGACTCTTCACCATACTTCCAAGCCTAAATGAATCTGGAGTAGACTTCTTTATTTATATTGTGTGAGAGAAAAAGATTAAACTGGGAGGTTGAAATTTGTAGGAAAGAAAGAGATCGAAGAGAGAGAGAAAGTGAGAAGCAGATAACTATTTTAGAGAGAGAAAAAGAAAAAGCTTCAGAAATTTTCTAAGAGAGAAAGATGAGGAAACTTTTCATTTAGAGAGAGAAAGAAGGGTATTAGGGGTACTTCAAAATAATTGGCACATTCTCTTTTGTACTTTTTTATTGGGCAGCCCACTTATTAATGAATTGGACCTGCACCTTATTTTTATTTTGGTGTGGCCCTTACCCGTAATGGTACCCCACTTTTTGGGCCATTCACTCATTTTGGCATGTTTAAAGTACCATAATTAAGTGAAAAGGTCTAGAGAGAGAAACAGTTAACCTTCCACTGTGTTTATTAAGAAGATGGAGTGCTGCAACACTCAAGCTGCAAGTTAATCATCCCCATGAAATCTTCTCCATTAAACTTAAAATCCCTAAATTTGCAATACCTTAGTTTGTGACCGGAAATGGCATTCAACTTAATAGAATTGTATTAACAGTGAAATGTCTATAACTAAACCAACCATAAATTTAGAGAAACAAATAAAAGACAGTATGCAAGAATCAATATATTCTTTGCATACTCCAAGTTTTATTAGGCAAAACCCGCATTAGGAAATCGCAAATTTTACTATTAATGATGTCCTAGAACAGTTTTAGTTAACCCTAATTTTAAATTTTGCCCTTCCCAGAAGGAACCTAATTTCTGAAACCCTAATCAACAAATTCATAAAATCATAATTGAGCATACCTGTTTAAAATCCCTTTTAAGATCAACAATCGATGTATAGCGATCCTCCATTGTTTCCCTTCTACGTTTCTTACAGTAAACAGAAAAACTTTCTCTCTACCTCCATTTCCACCATTGAAGAAGTCTTCTCCTCTACCTCGAAACTCGAAGAAACAACAGGAATATATCAATCCTAACAGGTCTCTTCCTCTTCAAAAAAGTAGTTGAAGAAGAAACAGGACTGAAACTAGAAGTAGTACTACTAGTACTACCACATTTTTCCTTCTTACAAACTCGAAGCTCACTTGGAGATTACTGAATCTGTAACTAAACGGGGAAGATGCTCTGCCGAATCTGGTTCACTAGATCTAGATCCAGACCTCCGGCGAAGGGAACCCCCTTTGCCGGAGTGTTCAAGAGAGAGGAGAGAAAGGAAAACAAAGAGAACAGAAGAGGAAGAGAGAGGAAGAAGAAGAGAGATTTTTTTTATGTTTGAAGGTCGTCGACCGGGAAATTAGCCGGTCGGCGACCTTCGGCAGTGAAGACGATCAGGTGGCGAGAAGATGAGGTGGCAGAGAGAGGTGATGAGATGAATGAAAGTGAGGTGATGGCTAGTTAACGAACTTATAACGGTAACAGGAAAAGGGGGTCATCTGGGTATTTTCGATAAGATAGAGGGTTAGGCAGGAAGTTGGTCATAACATTGGGGGCTATTTGAAAAATAACCCTTTAATAAATTTACCTTATTTACGGGTTATATGTAGCTTTGCGTTACCTGTTATATCGATACATCACCTAGTTGCATCATACCCTATAACGTGATTCTACCTAATTATTATTGGATCCATCGCCTAGTCCCCTACTTTATCGTAAATATCCATATGACCCTATTTTTTCGTTACGGTCATATGTCCGTTAAATCTTTTTCTCTCTCCCAAAACTACCCTTCCGCGTTGTCATCTCTTTCTGCTTCATCTCATCACCTTTATTTGCCACGTCATCCTTCTCACCACCTCATCATCTTCTCTGATAAGGTCGTCCACCGACCAAACTTTTCAGTGACCGACCAGCGACCTTCATACTTAAAAAAAAAAAACCTATTTCTCTATTCTTCTCCTTCCTTCTTCTCTTCTCTTTCCTCCTCTCCTATTCACTCTCTTCTCACCCTCTCTATATTATGGTCGGCAAAGGGGGGGAGCTCTTCGCCCGACCTTCAATCTGAGAAAACCATAACTTCAGATCTGGGGTTTTCTCAAATTTCGTCGGTCTGGATTTTCCGGACCTTCGTCGGTTTGGTTTTCCCATACCGACAGTCGGCGAAGGGCTCCCCCCTTCGCCGGTCAGAATATAGAGAGATTGAGAAGAGAGAGGAAGAGAGAGAAAATGAGAGGAGGAGAGAGAAAAGGAGAGGAAGAAGATGAAGAGGAGAGAAATAATTTTTTTAAGTATGTCGGTCGTAGGAAATTTTGGTCGGTCAGCGACTTTATCGGAGGAGATGATGAGGTGGCGAGAGGGATGACGTGGCAGAGAGAGATGACAACGCAGAAGAGTAATTTTGGGAGAGGAAAAAAAGAATTTAACGGACATGTGATGGCAATGAAAAAAATGGATCATCTGGGTATTTTCGATAAAATAGGGGGTTACGCGGGAAGCTGATCATAAAGTAGGAGTCATTTGAGAAATAACCTTATAAAATATCAAAATTAACTATCAGTCCAAAAGAATAACCCTCCATAACATCAAAATTAACTATCAGTCTAAGATGTCATGTTTGGAATGATTTGAGGTGAAAAGTTTCAAAATTTCTTAATCCTAAACGGTCTCAAATCAAAGATAGTTTTATGCTTTATTTCAACCCGTTGAATATAATAACTATTCATTGTTCATTCACAAAACAACTTAAATTAAGGCCGCGACTTTGGGGAATAAAAAAATTCTCTGGAGAATAAAGATTTATTAGTCAAATAAATATTGATGTAGGGGCATTTTTTTAGTCCAAAAATCGTCTTAATCAAACATTGCTCCCTAATCTTCTCTCTCCCTTCTCTCTATTTTCTCCCTCTCTCTTTCACTCTATTCTTCTCATTGTTAATTTCCTTTGTTTTGTGGGTTTCATTTATGGTTTATGATTGTCCTTCTGATTATGGTTTCTTTCATTGACTACTCTGTATTCTTCATGGGACTTCATTTGGGGATTTAGGGATGGCTGAAATGTTAAAGCTATTGATTTTTTTTGCAACAATATATATGGCTCCAATTGAATTCTATGGCAAAGAGAAAGCGAGAGAGTTTGATGAAGAGATGGCAATGGTGGTAGGAAGAGTTTGATGAAGAGATGACAATGGTGGTCGGAAGAGTTTATGAAGAGATGGCAATGGTGGTCGAAATGGTGGTGGTGGGGAGTTCTGGTGATAAAGAAGATGAAGATTAGGGGTCAATGTTTGATCAAGTGAGTTTTTCTGACAAAAAAAAATATGCCATCGAGAATGAACAAAAAGACATGGGCTCCCTACAAAATTTATTCCCCGGAGATCATTTTTCATTCTCCAAAGTCGTGGCCTAAATTAAACCTCTTAAACAAAAAAAAAACGGAGACAACCTTAATCGATACCCTAAAACTGAACCAAATAGTTCAAGAAAGATCGTTCAATCATTAGATCTTACTCCTTTGACTGATAACCAACTTAAAGCCCCAAGGATGAGTTTAGAGGAGGTTGTATTTCGATCTTCCTCTTCCTAAGTCACTCAGCTATGATGAAAGCAAGCTCAAGAGATTGGGAAGCATTGAGTCGTGGGTCACAATGGGAGTGGTAACCTGAGCTCAGGTCATCGAAAGTTACTGGCCTTTATCCTCCACTACATTTAGTCCAGTCATCTCATGATGAATTCCTCCTTCTCTTAATCTTTTTAAGTAGATTTTAAATTTCAAACACTTAAAGTTACATCTTTTTTATTCTACTAATTACTTTGAAATGTTAAAAAAAAAACAACAAATTTGCGCCCCCTAACTCCGATAAAAAGAAGGTCAACAACATTTACCAAATAAATTTCAAATTCTTAAAGTTACATTTTGGATTCTATTATTGCTTTGAATACTTCTTGCAGTGCATTGTAAACACCTTGCAATGCCTTGTAAACACCTTCCAGTGCCTTGCAAACACCTGGCATTGTCTTGCAATGTCCTTGCAGAGCCTTGCAATGCGTTTGCAGAGCCTTGAGATGAGCTTGCAAACCCTTGCAATGATCTTGCAGTGCCTTGCAAACAACTTCCAGAGCCTTGCAAACAACTTCCAGAGCCTTGCAATAACCTTGCACACACCTTGTAGAGCGTCGCAAATGGTTTGCAAATTTTTTAATTCATTTAACATGAAATTTCTTACAAATTATTATATTTTGGCTAATAGATGAAAATATGAAGAAAATTTGTTTGAATCCTTAAAAAGACCCTTACAAACTCGTGTCACACACCGTAGGAAATTAGAATTTCTCTCTAGAATGCTTTACTAAAAACTAGCTAAAAACCCTAAAAATTCATGATAGACATTTTATCAGCTCTAGAACTACATTTCTTCAAAAAACTTTCAAATTTTTTTATGAAATTCTCAATTTGAACATAAACGCCTATCATGATTGTCCAAGAAAAAACATTTCTCACAGGCATTTCATCAACAACTATTTCACGTAACCCAAATCTTTTATAACCAACTAATATTGCATTCCAAGCAACAACATCTCTTTCAAGCATTTTATCAAACACAATCCTTGCATTAGGTATACTTCCACAACTTCCATAGAAGCCCAAAAAATAAGTTTTAACATAAACATCAAAACTAACAAAACATCAGAACTAACATAGCAAAAAAGTTTGCTTCAGCCCTAAAGATTCAAAAATTAAAAATCGCAACTTTTTTTCTCTAAAATTCTTCAGGAAAACCTAACTCAAACCCCTCAAAATCATCTTCATATAACAGATAAAGAGATTCAATCACCAAAACTAAAATAGAGATGATCTTATACGAAGAAATCGACTTCAACCCTATAGATTCAGCTAAGTGAAATCACCCAATTTCTCACGCTCGTTTCCTATTTCAATCGTTAGAATACTAACTCCCTCTTTATTTAAAATTGGATTTCCGGGTATTTTTAGTTGGACAAAAGGTACTTTTAACCTTGAAAATGAGAGTCATGTCTATAAGATTGTCCTTCGAGATTATGAAACTTATTTGGGGCCTAGCTTGTTAAATAGATAAGTTGTCTTCTTAACCAAAAAAACTCGGCCCAATTTGCTGATTATACCACTTATCTACATTGATACCTCTCACGAAACAGTCCACAAAATCATTTGGTGCATTAATAAATCAACTTGAAATTTGTTGCATTCATAAATCAAGCTACCCTTTGTTAAATTATGTTTATACCGTATAAAAGAGCACTCCTAATCAATGTTGGATTAATGGAAATGTTTAAAATGAAAACTACATTATTGACAAAAAAAACTAGGATATTCTAGGTTGGTGTTTAAGTATCTTAAGATTTACAACTTTTAATACTTGTAAAGGAAGAAGAATGGATAGAGGCCTCTTAGGGTTAGGGATTACAACAATCATACAAAGATTCAAATAGTGTGGTCTTCGTATTCTGCAAATAATAGAAGAAATTTTTTGAAACAATAGATGAATGTATTAGAACAATCACGTGCACAAAAATAGAATCTTTGTTATTTAATTGTTATAATATAGTTATTGGAGGGTGTAACTCGTGTCCGGTCGACGCGTACAGTTCTATAATCTTTATTTTGGAGATAAATTAAGTAAGTGTAATATTAGCCATTTGAGATAAGTTTGTGTGTTATGATCTCAACCTTTGAAATAACTTTAACAGATGTAATCTCCACTCTTAAACATAAGTTGGGGAAGTGTAATATTAACCACTGAATAGGAAGATATATTCTGGAAAAAAAATCGGTCATATTTTGCATGTGAAAATGAAGAGAATTGGGACTTTCATTGTAGGTAGTCTTTCACCTAGAAATTGAACTCATAAAATAAGGACAACTTAAATCAACAATAAAATCGGTGGTGATAGTTTTTTTTTCTTTTGATGAACAATACTTCTCATTAATTAATCAGAGCACCATTACAACACATATGAACTAAAAAGTAAGGAACATTAGTCCAAGACTTAGATCTATTCTTTTTTCGAGCTCATTTGGCTAACTTGTCAGCTTGCGAATTGAGTTTTCTTTTAGTGTGGCTGAATTTGACGCTTTCGGTGGCGATAGTTGAACAAAATCATGTACTTTTAGTCTCGGTTTCGATATCAATTAACAACGCGGATGTGATGCTTTTCTACTCACCTACCATATTTAACTACTAAAGTTATTAGACCCTGATTTATTTAAGCTTATTAAAATATCATCGTAAAGTCTCGTTGGAGTAGAAAGATGTCACATCAATTCGTGAGACAAACTATGAATAACACTCTAAAGAAAGAAGTGTCTCTTTCTCCCAACCTTTTTCATACTTGGGAAATTGTTCTTAGAAATGTTGCTTTTTAATAAATGACATGACATAAATATTTCTTACAACGCGGATGTGATGCTTTTCTACTCACCTACCATATTTAACTACTAAAGTTATTAGACCCTGATTTATTTAAGCTTATTAAAATATCATCGTAAAGTCTCGTTGGAGTAGAAAGATGTCACATCAATTCGTGAGACAAATTATGAATATTCGGTCGTAACTCTCTAGACAATATCCACACTCTTAAGACTATCCTTAATACTTTTTGCAAAGCATCTGGCCAAATGATTAACTATGCTAAATCTAATATTTTCTACTCTAAAAACTCGCACCCT